>KN489106.1:0-10502 GCA_000787155.1 Scartelaos histophorus | reverse complement strand
CAGAAGAGAGAGAAGCTGGGTAGAGAAGAGGAGATAGAGAAGAAGAGATAGAGGAGAAAGAGAAGATGGAGGTGGAGAAGGAAGAGAAGGGGAGGAAAGAGATAAGAGGGAGAGACGAGGAGGGTGGAGAGGGAAAGAAGAGGGAGATGAGGAGAGCAGAGAGAGAAGGAAATGAAGGCAGAAGAGAGAGAAGCTGGATAGAGAAGAGGAGATAGAGAAGAAGAGATAGAGGAGAAAGAGAAGATGGAGGTGGAGAAGGAAGAGAAGGGGAGGAAAGAGATAAGAGGGAGAGACGAGGAGGGTGGAGAGGGAAAGAAGAGGGAGATGAGGAGAGCAGAGAGAGAAGGAAATGAAGTCAGAAGAGAGAGAAGAAGAGATAGAGGAGAGGTTAGAGGAGAAAGAGAAGATGAAGGTGGAGAGGGGGAAAGACACAGAAAAGGAGAGGGATAAGAGGGAGATGAAGAGACGAGGAGGGTGGAGAGGGAAAGAAGAGGGAGATGAGGAGAGCAGAGAGAGAAGGAAATGAAGGCAGAAGAGAGAGAAGCTGGGTAGAGAAGAGGAGATAGAGAAGAAGAGATAGAGGAGAAAGAGAAGATGGAGGTGGAGAAGGAAGAGAAGGGGAGGAAAGAGATAAAAGGGAGAGACGAAGAGGGTGGAGAGGGAAAGAAGAGGGAGATGAGGAGAGCAGAAAGAGAAGGAAATGAAGGCAGAAGAGAGAGAAGCTGGGTAGAAGAAGAGATAGAGAAGAGAAGGGAGAGGAGAAAGAGAAGATGAAGGTGGAGAAGGAAGAGAAGGGGAGGAAAGAGATAAGAGGGAGAGACGAGGAGGGTGGAGAGGGAAAGAAGAGGGAGATGAGGAGAGTAGAGAGAGAAGGAAATGGAGGCAGAAGAGAGAGAAGCTGGGTAGAGACGAAGAGATAGAGAAGAGGTGGGAGAGGAGAAAGAGAAAATGAAGATGGAGAGGGGGAGAGATACAGAAAAGGAGAGGGATAAGAGGGAGATGGAGAGACGAGGAGGGTGGAGAGGGAAAGAAGAGGGAGATGAGGAGAGCAGAGAGAGAAGGAAATTAAGTCAGAAGAGAGAGAAGCTGGATAGAGAAGAAGAGATAGAGAAGAGGAGGTAGAGGAGAAAGAAAAGATGAAGGTGGAGAGGGGGAGAGAGAGAGATGAGGACAGGGAAGAGAGGGGGACGAAAGAGATAAGAGGGAGAGGGAGATGGAGAGACGAGAAGGGTGGAGAGGGAAAGAAGAGGGAGATGAGGAGAGCAGAGAGAAAAGGAAATGAAGTCAGAAGAGAGAGAAGCTGGGTAGAGAAGAGGAGGGAGAGGAGAAAGAGAAGATGAAGGTGGAGAGACGAAGAAAGGGAAGAGAGATAAGAGGGAGAGAAGAGGGTGATGGAGAGACGAGGAGGGTGGAGAGGGAAAGAAGAGGGAGATAAGGAGAGGGAGCAGAGAGAGAGAAGGAAATGAAGTCAGAGAAGCTGTGAAGAGAGGAGGGTAGAAGAGGGAGAGAGAAATGGTGAGAGAAGATGAAGGTGGAGAGACAAAGAAAATGTGGGAGAGAGGGGGAGGAAAGAGATAAGAGGGAGAGGAGAGGGAAATGGAGAGAAGAAAGTGAAGACAGAGAGATAGAGAAGGCGTGCAGAGAGCAGGGATGAAAAGAAGTGGAAAAGAGGTGAGAGGGAGGACGAGGAGGGAGGGATGGAGATGGAGAGGAGGAGGAGGAAGAGGCAAAGAAGAGGGAGATGAGGAGAGCAGAGAGAGAAGGAAATGAAGTCAGACAAGAGAGAAGCTGGGTAGAGAGGAGGGTAGAAGAAGAGATAGAGAAGAGGTGGGAGGGAGAGAGAGAGAGAAGATGAAGGTGGAGAGGGGGAGAGACACAAAAGGTGGGAGAGATAGGAGGAAAGGGAAGAGAGGAGGAGGAAAGAGAGAAGAGGGAGGTGGAGAGGAGAGGAAACGAAGAGCGAGAGAGATAAGGAGAGAGAGAAGAGAAAGAGAAAACAATGAAGTCAGAGAAGAGATAGAAGCTGTGTAGAGAGGAGGGTAGAAGAAGAGATAGAGAAGAGGTGGGAGGGAGAGAGAGAGGTGGAGAGGGGGAGAAACTCAGAAAAGGTGGGAGAGAGAGAAGGAAAGGGAAGAGAGGAGGAGGAAAGAGATAAGAGGGAAAGGAGAGGGAGATGGAGAGAAGGTGTGAGAAGGAGGGAGAGAGAGAGAGGGAGTAGAGATAGAGGGAGAAGGGGGGAGAGAGAGGAGGGGATGGAGGGAGGGAGTGAAGATGTAGAGAGAAGGAGGGTGGAGAGGAAAGGGAAAAGAGAGAGATAAGGAGAGAGGAAGAGAGAAGAAAATTAATTCAAAGAGAGAGGGAGAGAGAAAGAGTGGAGAGAGGGTGGAGAAGAAAAGTGAAAGAAGAGGTGGGAGGGAGAGAGGAGAGAGAAAGGAAAGGATAGGTGGAGATTAGAGGGAGAAGAGAGAGAGAAGATAGGTGGAGAGGAAAAGGGAGAGACAAAAAAGGTGGAAAAGAGGGATGAGGAGAGAGATAAAGAGAGAAGGCGTGGAGAGAGTGGAGGAGAAGAAAAAAGTAGAGAAGAGATGGGAGGGAGAGGAGAGGGAAAGAAGAGAGAGAGAGCTAAGCTGAAAGAAGAAGAGATAGAGAGGAGAGAGAAGCTGGATGGAGAGAAAAAGGGAGAGACAAGAGAGGGGGAAGGGAAGTAGAGATATACAGAGAACGTGGTCGGAGAGAAGACGAGGGAGCTGCAGAGATAAAAATGCGAGGATGAAAGAAAAGGGGGAGAGAGAGAGCATGAAAGAAATGCAGAAGTAGAAAGGGAAGAGGGAAAAGAACAGATAGTGTAGAGCAGAGAGGGAAAAGGAGGGCGAGAGAGAGAGCGGAGTCCTGCTTTTCCCCGGGCGAACGAGTGTGTTGTGATGTGGTGTGGCAGAAAACACACTGACTCTGAGGGGGAGACTCAAGCACAACACGAGCACAGGAACAGACTGATAGAGCGATAGAGAAGGGAAAGGAGGGAGAGATGGAGAAAGAAAGAGACAGACAGAGAGCGAGAGGGAGGCTCCACGCTGCTTTTTAAAATGTCAAAACGTACATTTGTCAGAAGCAGGGCAGGCGGGCGGTCATGATCTTCAGAAATTATAGAAACAACATTACAGCTGCAAACGCATTCACAATCTGACACTTGGATCTATCAGAAAACCACTTCAAAGTTGTGAAAATATCTGTCCGCGCGGCAAGATCGCTTTAGGCGACAGGTTATCTTAAAATAAACGACCTCTAGACCAGAGTCCTGCACCCGCCCATAAACCCACGATTATAACAAAGCAACACCCGCACCCGCCCGTAAACCCGCGATTATAACAAAGCTACACCCGCACCCGCCCGTAAACCCGCCATTATAGCAAAGTTACACCCGCACCCGCCCGTAAACCCGCGATTATAGCAAAGTTACACCCGCACCCGCCCGTAAACCCGCGATTATAGCAAAGTTACACCTGCACCCGCCCGTAAACCCGCGATTATAGCAAAGTTACACCTGCACCCGCCCGTAAACCCGCGATTATAGCAAAGTTACACCTGCACCCGCCCGTAAACCCGCGATTATAGCAAAGTTACACCTGCACCCGCCCGTAAACCCGCGATTATAGCAAAGTTACACCTGCACCCGCCCGTAAACCCGCGATTATAGCAAAGTTACACCTGCACCCGCCCGTAAACCCGCGATTATAGCAAAGTTACACCTGCACCCGCCCGTAAACCCGCGATTATAGCAAAGTTACACCTGCACCCGCCCGTAAACCCGCGATTATAGCAAAGTTACACCTGCACCCGCCCGTAAACCCGCGATTATAGCAAAGTTACACCTGCACCCGCCCGTAAACCCGCGATTATAGCAAAGTTACACCTGCACCCGCCCGTAAACCCGCGATTATAGCAAAGTTACACCCGCACCCGCCCGTAAACCCGCGATTATAGCAAAGTTACACCCGCACCCGCCCGTAAACCCGCGATTATAGCAAAGTTACACCCGCACCCGCCCGTAAACCCGCGATTATAGCAAAGTTACACCCGCACCCGCCCGTAAACCCGCGATTATAGCAAAGTTACACCCGCACCCGCCCGTAAACCCGCGATTATAGCAAAGTTACACCCGCACCCGCCCGTAAACCCGCGATTATAGCAAAGTTACACCCGCACCCGCCCGTAAACCCGCGATTATAGCAAAGTTACACCCGCACCCGCCCGTAAACCCGCGATTATAGCAAAGTTACACCCGCACCCGCCCGTAAACCCGCGATTATAGCAAAGTTACACCCGCACCCGCCCGTAAACCCGCGATTATAGCAAAGTTACACCTGCACCCGCCCGTAAACCCGCGATTATAGCAAAGTTACACCTGCACCCGCCCGTAAGCTTGTGATTATAGCGAAGTTACACCCGCCCATTAACCCTTTACTATAGCACAGTTACACCAGCGCCCACCCGTAAACCCTTGATACATCGCACACAAATTAAAAGTATTCTAACTGAAGCGCTTTTTTGATTTGTCTCTCAACAAACGTAACACTAGATGAGGATTGTATAGACAGTTTTGTCACGGCCGCTGTTAAGCGACGCAGTTTAAATATTGTAGCTCCTTGTTTGCCGACTGAACACAAGGAGATTACAGATTTGTACATGATAGTGTAACAGGTATATATTTGTATAGTATGTAAATCACTGCCCGTAAAATTACAACCCAGGATTCTGCTCTACACTAGAATGAAGCAGCCTCAGAACTATAATAAATCTGAAAATAAGATGAATAACCGGATATATATTTTTAAATCTTGGCCAGAGCAGAGAAATTTGCAATACATGTAATACTCTGCATGGTTTACCTTATGATCAAACTAAAACAGACATGCATAATTATTTAACCCTAAAGCTAGGCACTTCTAATCATGAAACAGTAACTAAAAATCTGAATGTGAATCGCCCACTCCTGACAGGTTAGCAGTGCAGTGAAAAATATCCAACAAGATCATAAAAATGCTTTAAGCACTGTGCGGTTTTTTGGAACTTTTTGAGCAGATTTTTCCCTTGTCCGACTGTTTTTTTAATCGAAAACTGATTAATCGTCAATCGTAGGTCGCAAGAATATCAAACCTGCAAGAAATCCCGTCGCTTTTTGTGAGGATTTCGCGCCGTTTAAGTCGTTTGTATCGCGTGAACGTGAATCGTGAGCTGTGAACTTTTAAACTGTGATTTGGTTGTACAGTTTGAGCTGGGGCTGAGCGAAACAATCGAAAATATTGCTCTTGTTTGCCATTTTTTTCCTCATAATCATCCTTTTTTTGGTAGTCTCTTGTAGTACCTCTGCTCGCCACCAGGAAGACATCAGTTTTTGAGACGTAAATCAAATGTTCAAACTCTTTTCTCGATATATCCGTAGTGAAATTAAAATGTTATAGAGCTTGGATGGAATTAAATTATTGGATAGTTGATTTTAGTCAAATAGAACCAACAAAAATCCTGTTTCGTCTCTATAAAGATGCATTATGTAACTTTTTTCTTGGAGGTATGTATGTTCCACTATATTAAACAGCTCTACCTTATTTTTTATTAAATGACAGGTGGTTTTATGGCTCAAAAATACCTATAAAACTCAATAATTTGGTCTGATTTGGGCTCCATGGTGATTAAAAAAGGATTAATACCGTATTCCAGGCAAAGCAATGACGTGCCCATGGAGAAAAGCCCCATAAAAGTTACACAATGCGCCTTTAAATAACCAAAACCACATCCGATCCGAGCGTCCCTCCGGAGCACACTAGCACCATTCAGATCTAACCACAGACAATTGAAAGATCGTCGCCTCGGGAAAGATGGAAGCAATGACTCAACCTTGTTTCTAAACTTAATCATTTTCCCAACCTTAACCGTCGCCGTTTCCTAACCTTAATTCTAACTGTGTAACTTTCATCTCCTTAAATCACAGGAGACCGTCCCTCTGGAGCGTACTAGCGCCGACCAACTCAAATCTAACCGCTGATAATTGAGAGACAGATCGCCGCCTTGGGAAAGATGGAAGTGATGACTCAACCTCGTTCCAAACTTTAACCACAGAGATTTTCTAACCTTGAAGCTCCTACATTACGCAAAATTCACTCTTGGGGGCTGTAAGTCATGTTATAATGTTGTTACCTGGAGTTGCGTTTTGTTTTTGAGTAAATCTTTATTATTAGTTTGTCGATATCTGCAAAGCTCAAAGCGGAAATAGACAAACAGTTCAGAGCCTAAATATGTAGGTCAATGACGTATAAGGAAGTTTTGAAATATTTGCAATGTCAGGTATGAATAAATCTATGTTTGGCATTTATATGAAGCATTTTTAGTGTTTTTTTATGTGCATGAATTGGCTACGACCTTAAAAAATGTGGTGCGACTGAGAATAACCTTAAAATAACCTTAAAATCTGAGTTTATCTATGGGGGAATATTAATATTATGGGGGAAATATCTGTTCAAGAAAGATGAAATTTCATGTGGGACTAAAAAGACTTCAGAAAATATGACAAAAAAGAGAGAAAATAAATGTGATTGGATTTAGAGTCATTTTAAAGAAGTTTAAAAATCACGACATGAACATTTTAACACTTTAAGCACAAAAATCTCAGGACTAAACCAGACCTTAACCAGGACTAATCCAGATCTAAACTAAAACCAAGACTAAACCAGGAATTAACTAAACCAGGACAGGACTAAACCAGGAATGAACTGAACCAGAACTGAAGCAGGACTAAACCAGAACTGAACCAGCACTAATCCAGCACTAATCCAGGACTAAACCAGGACTAAACCAGGAATTAACTAAACCCGGACAGGACTAAACCAGGAATGAACTGAACCAGAACTGAAGCAGGACTAAACCAGAACTGAACCAGCACTAATCCAGCACTAATCCAGGACTAAACCAGGAATGAACTGAACCAGAACTGAAGCAGGACTAAACCAGAACTGAACCAGCACTAATCCAGCACTAATCCAGGACTAAACCAGGAATGAACTGAACCAGAACTGAAGCAGGACTAAACCAGAACTGAACCAGCACTAATCCAGCACTAATCCAGGACTAAACCAGGAATGCACTGATCCAGGACTAAACTAAGACTAAACCAGGACTAAACTAGGACAGAATTGAACCAGAATTAAATCAGAACTGAACCAGCATTAAACCAGGATGAAAGCAGGACTATTCTAGGACTGAACTAAACCAGGACTAAACCTAAACTGAAGCACCACATGAACACTTTAACACAAAAAACGTGCAGAATTTCTGAAAACATGATTTGTTTCCATGGAGATCAGAGGTTCTAGAGATGTGGCGAATTATTATGAAATTTTAACCTTTTTAACTGAAGAAATTTCAATTGGAGAAGCATCGGGTCATTGAACCGTGCAGGATTTGTGTGTTAAACATGTGCGAATGAAGCAAAACACAACTCCAGTTCTGTTTCTAATGAGGAAACAACATTACAACATCAGAAAACTGCATAATATGAGCGTTTTTACCCAAACCACGTCCCCAACTTTCCCGACCGACCGATCCCAGCCGCCCGTCCTTCCAGCGCGAACTATCTAACGCCAACAAAGTCAAACCCGACCACCGACAATTGACCAAAACTACAAAAGTCGATATTTGGCTGAAGGACGGACTGTGGACGCGATTGAACCTGAATTTCTTTTTCTTTTTTTCCTTTTTTTCTTTATCTCTCTCCACATATGTCGCCTCTCTCTCCTCGCCAAGTGGCCTGCCCTGTTCACACAAGTACAATCTATTGGCGGTGATTTGTTTGTGTTGAAATGGACGGTAATGGGGCCCGTGTGCCGTGAATGGCAAACAGCTGCGACGAGCGGCGACGGAGAGGAGGCACAACCAAAATGGCCGACAGTTTCCCTCCTCGCTTCAGCCCCTGTATCGACCGAGAATAATTTGATGTACGTGACAGACAGCTTCTTCTCCGCTTGTTTACTTTACTATTTTATTTCATTTTCTATATATATTTTCCCATCCTCCTGCCTTACCTGGAAAAATTTTTTAAAAATAGTTATTCCTTACTTACCTTATGCATTCAGAACATCCAAATTATTATCTCCGCCAAGGAGATTATGCGATTGGGTCGGTTTATTTATTTATTTATTTGTCTGTGGACAGGATTTCTTGGAAACTACTGGTCAGATCTTCATGAAATTGTCACCAGAGGTAGATCTTGGTGCAGGGACGACTCTGTAAAATTTTGGTGATGATCCGGATCCAGACCTGGAATCTGGATCTGGATATACAACCAAGAAATCAGGATTTCTTGGAAACTACTGGTCAGATCTTCATGAAATTGTCACCAGAGGTAGATCTTGGTGCAGGGACGACTCTGTAAAATTTTGGTGATGATCCAGATCCAGATTCTGTGTCCACGTCATCCCTTGGCGGAGATCAGAAATCTCGGATTGCTCTTGTTCACCATGTTGAGTTTGGAAGTGCTTTTCCCAACCCTCCAAGAACCAATTTAATGCACACTTCCTGATTATTTGGCTTTATAATATCCATATTTTGACCTAAAGAGCTGCTTATACAATATATCTGAGCTGGGAAAGACAATTTTTGGTTAAATGCGTGGAAAAAGTGCAATCAAATGTTTTTTTTTTTCTCCATAAAGACGTAATTTTGTGTCTGGAATGCGTCATATTATGGCATTAAACTGTTCTGTCTTCGATCTACAGGCCAGATCTGTGGAGAGGCGACCCCACTCACAGTGAGAATACCTGTTTTTAAGGTGTTTTTGAGCTATAAAACCACCTGTAATTGAATAAGTAAAATTGAGAAGCACATTCCAGGCAGTGACATATCCGCAAAAACACGCAAATGGTAAAATCTCCATCAGAAATTTCGCACAATTCGACTTTAAGAAGAAATACTGTCCTGTATTTTCTGATATTTCTGTGCATCATGATTTTATGCTGTATTCATTGTAAACAGTAATATTCTGATGGATCTAAAACAAATGTTGGAGAGGATCCTTTGACTTCCTCTTCAAAACTCCAGCGCTCAGTCTCTGCAGATGACCCCTCCTCTTCACAGTGCGATTTCACAGTAACGAGCAGAATTTTTATAGTTTTAAATTTTCGAACAGGGTTATGCAACGTTTTTGAGCGTTTTCGCGTGACCGGGGAGTCTGCGTTTGTCTCTAAAGTCCGAGTAGAATTACAAAAGTGTGGGCAGGAACCAGAATCAGGAACAGGTGAAAAAACAACTCAAGATCAGAACAGTTTTGTATAATATTGATCTTTTAACACGAATTATACTCAAATCTTTACTTTTCCTTGACCAACAACATATTTGCTAGTAGAAATGAACAGGTCTTAAAGGGATAAACGCCTTTTGGCCTTTTTGAATCTCATGTATTTGATAAATTGTGTCTTGAGGTCAAAATAAACCTGCTGCACGCTGCTTGAATCTAATATCTAAAATTTATTTTGATTTTCTGATTATCAGGAAGTGCACGTTTGCTAGGTTACTGGTTGCACTGGCCATAAATGCATCACGGTGAATACTTAGTGTGACTGAGGAAAAACTTTGGATCTCAAACTGTTTTAAAGTCCATACAAGTGTTGAAAAAGTCCATTTTCTACATGAACTAGATCAAAATTCAATTCACAAATTTCAAATAACTAGTTCGTTCATAGTTCATCATTGTTTAGAGTTAATTGTTCAGTGGCAAAGACAAGAAAAACTAACAAGTTAACGCACACTTCCTGTTTATTTGGCTTTATAATAGCCCACAGCTGACATATTTTGAGCTGCTTATACCATATATCTGAGCTGGGAAAGACACTTTTTGGTTAAATGCGTGAAAAAAGTGCAGGGTTCACACTTTTTTGTTTTTCGTTTCAGTGACGCATGAGGTGAGGCGACGCTGGTGACTCGTATTGTTGCCAGATTCAATGTTTTTCCGCGAAATATTAAGGCCTCTTCACGGTGTGTTTAGCCGGGTTTTCGCCTGGAACACTTAAAACATCAGGCGCCCTATTGGACAAAGTTAAATAGACGTCACGTACTGTTCACAGACACCAGAACACGATCGCACTTTGCTCATCAGGCAGTAATAGAGTCAGTTCAGTTCATGTTCGCTTAAAATATGAAAGTACAAGTTCAGGTACAACACAGGGTTTTATAGCATCAAGACACATTTAAATGTTATTATTATATTAACACATCAGGAGTTGTGTTTTTTCACATATTTGGGTCACACTTTATTATTATTCTGTACATCTCCAACGCTCAAAATCCTCTGCTCCACCTCGTGGCGTCATGAAGTGTTATTACCTGTATTATAACATGACATCACAAGGTGGAACAGTGTTTTCAGTTTAAGAGAAGAACTCAGCGTAAATAATTAACACAGGATTTGTGTGTTAATAATTATTATCGATTTTTATTTATTTTATTTATTATATTTA
>KN489104.1:8335-23584 GCA_000787155.1 Scartelaos histophorus | reverse complement strand
CTAAAAAGTAAAAAAAAAAAAAAAAAAAAAAAAAAAAATTACAAAAATAACCTAGGTTTAATAGGTTTATGTATCATTGTGAATTTTTCATGGTGTCTTCTTTTTCTAAGACTTAGTATCACACCATGAAGTTAAAGACTGAGGCTTAGGTTGCCAAAAGGCTAACAGTCTGCCATTGCTTAATAGAATAGACAACATTTTGCAAGCTAAAAAACATGAATTGAGTACCACATGGTAGCTAGTTAGTCAGCTGAGAGGCACAAAGCTACCATGGGGTGTTGTGGCTACCAGTGTACTGGTATCTCTAGATCATGATATTTGAGTAATAAAATGGCAAGCACAGCCTTAAAAGGAACATGATAGGAGCAAGCGAGGTATGTCTTAAACTCATTCTTTATGCTACATTGTTAAATTTACCTTGCCTTTACACAAATGTTTAGAGGCACGTGCAGTAGGCAATATTGAACTTAATTTTTCATTTAATACCTTCATTATTGAATGATATTGTGGTCTATTTGTTGATACCTGATGAAAGGTAAAAAAGCGTTTTCAGATGTTTTCAAATTCTATTATCTTGTTAAAAGCTAAAAATTCCTTAAACTATAAGCACCATGTAGTAGTGTCTTGGTGACGTGTAGCTACGCAGAGGTGAGCTGATTGTCAGAGCAGCTCCACAGTTATATCTTTTGCTGCTCATCTTCATCACACCTGATTCAAACTTTTGGTAGTCTGTGTGGACCCCATGGTTTCAGGAATACATGGATTCCTACAAACATTATTTAAAAGAATAAAGAATAAAAAAGTTTCTAAGAATGCACCCCAATGCTGTGCAAACCAGCCTAAAATGCTCTTTAAAATGACCAGACCAGATTTATTTAGTTCAATCTGGTTGCTCACAGCCAATCATAAAAGCAGATCCCACCACAGCAAGTGGGGTGCAATCATTCTCAGCTGACCAGCTTAGGCAAAACGGTCCTTGTTTGGATGTTCCCATTGGCATCTGTAATGGCTGCTAGATTAGTCCTGGTTTTGGAGGATGCGGTTGTGGTGGTGGGTTTGGAGATGGAGGTGATTCCCCCATCAGTGGTCGCTGTCCTTTTGGAAGAAGATGAGGTCTTGTCCACAATGGTAGTGCCCCCTGTGGGGGGTTTGGGGAGTCGTCGTCTAAGCCATGGGTGGCGAAGTGCTTGGCTTGGTGTCATCCTGAGAGCAGGGTCCCACTCTAAACATTGTTTCAGGAAGTCCAGAAAAAGCTGATCATCACAGCCCTTTAATGCTACACTCCAGTCTTTGCTAGCGGGTGGGCCGCGCACTTTACCCCGGCGTGAGCGCCCACCATTAAGCACAGCTGTACCATCAGGCAATGTTGTGACAGTGCAGTATCGTGGGTAGCCTTTGGACGAAACAAAATTCTTGGCCCTTTTAGAGGCATCAAGAAGTTTTTGACTGGGCATACCCAGGAGTTCAATAATGCAGGCCAGCTGGTCAGCTTCATCCTCACCTGGCAACAGTGGGTAACCCGTCAGGAGCTCAGCCAGGATACAACCCAGAGACCACATGTCAATTGGCATTCCATACCTAGATCCTGGAAACCAAAAATCAACATCATTTTCTGCAAATTTTTGCAATGGTATTTCTGAGCATCTAAAATTGTCATGCTTTTGGGGTGTGCATTATTAGCTAATAAATAATGCAGATAGTTAGTAATTCAACACATGAAATTCTGTCCTTGTTTAAAATGTTTCAAAAACTTTTAAAGGCGCCCCCTGGTGGCCATGTCAGATTCTGTCATCCAGGGGCTCACATGTATCAGCCAGTCTTTGAGATCTGTTTACAGCTAGAAATGTTTCCATTTCATTCCAGGGTAGCTATTTTGGACCTCTGTAGACGGGGAAAACTCCCTGGGCAAAAATTAGGTGACTCTACACATTAAAGAATATTATAGCAGAAAAAGTACATTAGGTACGGTAAAGGAGAAATTCAGTTTCAATTCAATTCAGTTTTTTTTTGACTGAATATGTTTCACAGCTCATCCAAGCTGCTTCTTCAGAACTGAAGAGGCAGCTTGGATGAGCCACGAATCGTATTTGATCCAAAACTTTTGTCCAGCTAACAGAACTAAATTTCTCCTTTGCTATGGAACCTTCCTAGACAACTGAGGGATTTCACAAGTACATTATTGTATTGTTTTGCTTACCTAGAATAACCTCTGGTGCTCTGTAGAATCGTGACTGAATGTATGTGTAAACTCTTTGATGTTCATAACAACTGGATCCAAAATCTATGACCTGCATAGTAAAAATATGTTTAAATGATATTTTATGCCTAGATTTGGAGGTAGCATCATGCCAAAAGTATCTGTGCTAAGATAGCTGTTAGTAAGCTTACCTTGATGCCACTTCGCCCTTGCTGCTTGAGGAGTATGTTCTCAGGCTTTAGGTCACAGTGGATGATGCGGTTCTTGTGCAGTGCATCCAGACATTGAAGGATGGAGTGGGCAAACTTTCTGACCAGTGGCAGGCTGAATCCTTGGAACTTATTCTTCTTTATAAGCTCATAAAGGTTCATGCTAAGCAGCTCAAATGTCATACAAATGTGATTTCTGAAGGTAAAATTCTCCAGCATATGTATCACATTCATGGTGGAGTCTTTATCTTGCTTTCTCAAGTGCTCCAAGATACGGATTTCCTCGGCCGCCTGTCGATGAAAACGCTTTTCATTGCGAACCATTTTTAAGGCCACGTGGGTCTGTGTTTTGTGATCAAAGGCTTTAACCACCTGCAGAAAGAGCACCATGACAACCCTTACTATTCATTAGCATTTTATCCATACAGTGGATGAATTGGAAATAAAAAAGCACCTGTCCGAAACTTCCTTTTCCAATCACTTTCAAAACCTCATAACGATAAGAAATTTGGTCATGTGGAACTTGAATGTATGACCCTTGATCATCATCATATCCTCCATTGTTGGCTCCTCCCATTACTCCTGATCTTTTTTTGGCGTTTGGACCAACGAAAAATACTGAGGACAGAAATGTACACACAAACTTGTGTTGTATAAGCAAATATATATATGTGTGTGTGTAGATACACATTAGTATGGTAAAAAGATTATTAAAATCAATCAAAATGTATTTCAATAACTAACCTTCTGGGTAGCTGAAAATCTCATGGTGTTCAAATGATGACATTTTGGACATAAACTGCTTCATAGCCTGGTCTGGAGTCATAGACAGAGGTTTGAGCTTACTGTCCCCTGATTTATTGGACGTGGCACTACCCAGGCGGTGATGGAGGGGGTCTGAGCCGGGGGTCTGCCTCTCAGAAGAAGGCAGGCCTGGCCGTGTGGAGCCACCAGGAGCCAGACCATTGGGCTGTGAGGTGAGAACAGGGCGCTTGTTGGAGTTCTCCTCATACAGCGGATGATGTGACGGTGGAGAGAGCTGCACAGTGTCTGACATGCTGGCTTTAGACCCCCCCTGAAGGGACAGAAACAAAACATGTAATGTAGGGAATACAAGACAACAGCTTTTTGTGAAAAGATGTAGTTCAATTAAAATATAGATTAATAAATCATGCTGAGTTTACTCCTGTAAAATATTTCATCAACAGAGATGGTCACAGGTTTTCTTTATCTTTGTCAGTTACTGTAGAAGTAACAAAGTGAGCAAAGAGGAATTAGCTGTTGGTTTCTGCATGACAAATGGCGTTTCAGCGCAAAGAGCAGCTGGCTACCACAAAATAATCAAGAGAATTTGCACGTAAGCCTAGTAAGGATGGACTGGACTGGAGCGGCCTAGGCCTTAATTAAAGGTTGTTATTACCCATTTGTGTCCTCAGTTATAAACAAAACCTGTTTCAAGTATTTGATTTACTGACAATGTTAATAATCATGTAAAATGGTTTAGACCAGCGCATATGTATATACTGTATGTCATAATTATAGAGTACTTTTTAAAGTAACCATATGTAAAATGTTGCTGATTTATTCTTAATTACAAAAACATTGGGCCACAGTGTGTCCTTAACACCAGCCTATAAACCAATCAGCTGTTTATAAGTGACTTGCAGCAGAGTGCTATTAATAGCCACAGTCAGCCACAGCTGACAAGTTAGAAAGAGGAGCTTCATAAATATTGTGTGAGAGATATAAGAAGCCCAGCTGAATTATTTGGAATAAAAGTGATCAATCTAAATGCTGACTAAAAATGTCACGGTATAGATGCGGTGTTATACCGTTAAAGGGTTGAGGTTGCTGCTGCGTAAAGGAGGCAGGGCGCCGGGAGGAGATGTCTGGGGTCCACTGTGACTGGGAGAGTAGATCGGCTCGCCCACTTTGCCTAACACACAAAGAGGTTTTACATTAACATAAACTGTTCTTACCGTTGTAAAAATATGTTTTAACAACCTCAATTCAGTTTAAGTAAAGTATGGAACTACAATTGACACATTTAGCACTTACTCCATCTTGACCCTAATGTGGACATCAAAGGTCAGAGGTCATAAAAGACGCACCACTTCCTTTGTACACTTCCCATCCAATTAATAATGGCATACCCAAATAATAAACTGTAACAAGCATCTATTCAATCTGTTTAAAAGAAACACAACCCAGACATTTAGGGTTAAGGGATGAGAAAATAGTCATTATTTTAGTCATTATAATTAAGCCAACAATGATCACCGGTCCCATTTAAAAATGTTAAGAGCTAAAATGTTAGAGTTCTAGCGTCTTATATATGGTTACAGCTAGACAGATGGCCAATGCTCATTCCCTCTCTCTTTAATCCGAATTTACACTAATCCTGCTAATAAGGCTGTGATAAGGCTAACAATAGCACAGACATACACTAAATGAGGAAAGTCCACAAACATGATAAGACATACACATACAAAATGAAGCAAACGCCAGGTGACATAGGTGACAACGCTCTAGACATAAATCTTTCAACAGTTTATCATAAAATACTAATGAGTCACTAATTTTATGCAATGGAAATAAAGCAGTGTTCAATGTGCTCATTAATGTGACAAAAGCATGAACAATTTAAAGTGGCTGTTGTAGATCTCTCAATTTTAAAAAAAAAAAAAAAAAAAAAAAATGTGATTTTTATGACATATGGTAAGAGTACACATTGTAAACAACTCAAGAAACGTTAAGTATCTGAGTAATGGCTGGAAAAGAAAGGATAAATTAATACAAAAATGCCCAGAATTTTAAAAAATGTTTTGTAGAGATCGTAAATACAAGTGAAACAAGATTTTCTCAGAGAATGATATTTTTCTTTGCAGGGAACATTCTAACATTCATCTAAATACTATACATACTATCTAAATAATTGCAATATAGCCTTTGCGATTTGATGTGTGTTCCAACTCAAATTGTGATCTCAATTTGAATAATTTATTGCATCTTTATTCAGCTTAACATATGCTTAGCGCTTGGCCATATAGCCAGTAGCTGTGTATTGTATGTATCTATGTGTTCCCTGTCTGTATCTTCCTTCCACATCAGCTAAGTGGCTCTCGCGGGATCATGACCATAGTGTTCTCTACCTATGCACTATTAGCTCATTCTGTCAAAGGACCCTAGTGCGAGTAGTACATGTAGTCATTCCCTCAGATCCTGAATCATGCTTTGAGAGTGGAGCGACTGCAAGCTCAATGTGAACTCGACACCAGGCTGGAAATGCCAGAGTGCCAGCGAGTGCACCCGGCATGCAGCTAGACAGGACGGGTGGGAAAAGGTACCTCAACGTGATCACACATGTGCAGGATGCACAGGAGGGGCGATCACAAGGGGAAAATTACACTAAAATAAAATTCAGTAAATGTTTTTTTTAACAGATTCTTCCAGGAATTGCACTATCTTTAATTAGAATTTGCATAAAATGACAAGAAGAGAATCAATTTTAAACAGTTTTGACTAAAATTGCAATGCATGCTGTATGTAAGTTTACCCAACTGTAGACATTTAGAGGTTTGGAATGCACTCACCCAACAAAATTAAATGTTTCTAAAAAATTAGGCAACAAATATTTAGGTTACAGGTTCAACCCCAAGAGACCAATCATCTTATCAGTGTGAATTAACGTAGGGTAATGTAAATGGGCAAGTCTTGGTCAGGACAGAGGTGTCTGGGAATTAACACCAGCAGGAGAAGAGACTGAGAGAAAATGATGGCTTACTGCAGCCCTTTTAAAATAACATCACCATTATAAATTGAAAGGCTGAAATAGAATTATTACTATTAAACTAAGCAACAGGAGGAGTGCTGTCCTCAATGTTTATCGCCTACGGAGGACTGAAAAGGGTTATCAGATGACCAGAACAACACTAGATAATGGGCCTTTTTATAGCACTAAAATGAGTAGCTGACAAAGAAAAGCCACCGCGTTAGACATGATAAAGCAGCGAAAAGTACAGGACTTGAGACGGAGGCTTTATTTCTGTCTGCTAAGGTGGAGGCCTGGAATTGCCCAGCAACAAAACACACGTACACAAGAGCCCAACAAAGCAATTCCTGCGCTTACAACGAAATACATATAAAATAATTCACTCCAAGGGGCAAAACACAGGCGAGACAAACACGCTTGACAACGATTAAATGCGACATGAGCAGAAATAGACGGCATAAGACGAGAGGGCAGAGTCTGAGGAGCTGTTGTCACTAATCATCTGTTGGTTAGCTGGCTAAAAATAAACCCAACAGCCGGGGAAGGGAACACTTGTACTGGTGCATGTGATCGTATGGATTTCATCTATGCATTTGTCCCATACTTCATTTTCTAATCTGCAAATCATTTTCCGACAACTCATGGATATTAAATCAGTATTTTTTTTTTTTTTTAGTTTACATTTCAAGCTATCAGCACTAGCCAGTTTTCCGTCGACTGTGAGAGGAAGAACAGACATTTCCGTTTGATTCAACTACGGCAGGCGCAAAAAGACAAACAGTAAAAGGTTTGTAGCACACTGCCACGGGTCAGGAGGCCAGTGATCGGCTACAGAGGCTGTGCTCACCCGTGTGGAGGACCGAGGCTCCGGGCTTCTTGGTTAACATGGCGGCCGCTCCTCTCCTCTGGGCACCGTAAGATAGGACTCCTCCTCTTCCTCCATCCCCTGCTCCTCCTCTTCCTCTCGCATACACATTGAACGGTAGATGTCGCACTGACTACCGCAGTGTACCGGACCGAATGCGTCAACAAAGCCGCCATCTTGGAACGGGAGGGACCGCTGCTTTAAATAAATGAACGTCAATCTGAGACAAGGCGATATCAGTGTTTCCCACAGACCAAGTAGCATTGTGTTAGTCCTGTTTTAGTCCTGGTTCAGTCACAAACCTTCATGAGTCACGACCCTGGTCAATAGACATTATTCGTAAATCACAAAATAAAAGCGGATTTGACCATTATTGAACATTAATAACGATATTTTATTAATGACTCAGTGATCGTGTCTCTCTGAACATTTATTCCTCAAGTTTTAAACAATGAAAACCAGAAATTGAAGCATCAATAAAAGGTCCATAAGTCGGTCTTTTCTTTTCAAAATTCAATTGAACCAGCAATATTGTAACAAAATAATCAATACAATAATTACACAAAGATAAGAAATTATAAAAAACATGTCTTAAAATGTCTAATGAGATAGGTGTCTGTAGACATACATGCAGAAGGCAAACCCCCCAAAAAGTTTCTTGAGAGTCACCTGAGAGTCGCGACTTTAGACCATGGAAGAACCGTACCAAGATGGCGGCGGTATTAACGCATGACAAGAGATCTAACGTTCAATATCTGTCTAATATTTGATTAAATGATAGTGATAAATATATGGTAAAAACAATATTCGCTATTTTCTTTGTTTTCCATAAAAAAAAAAAAAAAATCAATTTCTGGTTCACGACGGTGCCTTTTAAACAAAATCCCCCACTTTGTTCTCTCCCTCTGTCCCCCCTTTTTGACATCAGAAATAAGTAGTATTTATTGCAGATTTCATGTCATACCTATTCCCTTACCTTTGAAATGTTTAATTCATTTTTTTTTTTATTGACGCAAACGCAAACATTAATACATGATAAGATTAGAGTACTGAGAAAATGCTGAATTAAAAGGTACACTAAAACAGATGGCAAACACCTGTATTGTGTACTGCTAAAAGGCAACACATCAAAACAACTAATAAAGAACATAAAAGCTAAACGGGTCTTCATCATTATACAGTCTGTGGTCTTTATACAGTAATGATTGGCAGATTGATTTTTACAGCAAATAAGCAAACATAATTGAAAAAGACATTTAAGTATTTTTTTTTTGTCCCCTTGCATTTATTAATAAAAACGGAACAAAATAAATATATTGTTAGTTAAAAATGCACATATAGCACAACGTTCAGGCAGAACTCGGGCGCCCTCTTGTGGTCAGTTTGCGGACGGACTGTGGCGCGCGGGCGGAAGTCGTGACCTTGGAGGAGACAGGTCACGTTCACGGGACACGTCCAAGTCTGGGGTCCAATTAAGCTAAATAATCATGGCCGCTGGACGAGGCGAGTTTTACCGAAGTCTTTTAAGTGGTTTGTGGAAGGCAGATATCCCGCCGCCGCAGAACGTGGGGCGAGGAAAACCTGATGGAAAAGTAAAACATGCAAACAGGGCCTCCCACAGCCACAGGTGACAACAGCGCTCACTAATTAAGCAGGAAATCCACATCATTAAGCCACTGTATTCATTTAATATTTGTTATCAGCACTGTAGCTAAACCTCAGTACAACAAAAAGTGTTCCAAAAGTATTCAGAAACATGTGCAAACAGAGGGGAACATACTAGAAAGGTAAGCCCAGTGCATTCCTGTTTCCTTTTATCACCTAAATAATGAGATTTTCTCGTTTATCACACGTGACTAACACTGTGTTATTTTTTTAAAGGCTTCCATATGAGGTTTTACTGAAGATTGCCTCATATCTTGATGCTACCTCCCTGTACTACCTCAGTCACGTTAACAAATTATTCTGTCATCTGGCAAATGATGAGTAAGTTCAGACTTTAGAAGCATTAGAAAGTAAGCATTTTAAGCTAACTTATTTTCTGAAGATGGTATGCATGCAAATGATTAATGTTGGATATTAGTATTGCTTGTTACTATGGGGCCCCGTTTGTAAAGCAGCTCATGCTGATAAAACCTTAAACATTTTTGTGACATTTAGCTTCAAACGTTTAAAAAACAGGTCTGAAAATGTTTGTGACTTTTTTGCACATTTAAAGCGATATTTGTCAATTTAGAGAAAATGTAAATAGTTAAATCTAAATATTACACCTAAATGTTAATGTAAATGTTAAATCTTAATCTAATTGTTAAATCTAAATATTACATAAATATAAATGTTAAATATAAATGTCAGAGTGTGAAGCAGCTGGGATGAAGATCAGCTCTTCCAAATCTGAGGCCATGGTTCTCGACCGGAAACGGGTGGTTTGCTCTCTCCGGGTGGGTGGAGAGCCCCCGCCTCAAGTGGAGGAGTTCAAGTATCTCGGGGTCTTGTTCAAGAGTGAGGGGAGATTGACAGGCAGATTGGTGCAGCGTCGGCAGTGATGCGGTCGCACCGTTTACGTTTACTCATGTTTACATTGTTTAGTGTTTGTTTCCCCATACGGAAGGTGAGTAAATAATATCGCATCACTAGTGTGTGTAATGAAGGACAGAGGCTGTCACAACGTGAAAGACATTCAACTTAATGTGAATAAGGTGCTTTATAACAGCATAAAATCATCAAAACCATATTCACGATATTACCTATGTTTTTAATAATCTGCCCACCTTTCCCATCTAGCTGTTTAAAGATTTGAGTCCTTTTCTCATCTGTTATCCCCTCAGTCTGCTATGGCAAAAAATGTACATGGCACAGTTTGGGATGACCAGGCCGTGGTGGAGTGACCCCAGGCCTGGGGTCGCACCAGGTTGCAGTGCTACGGGGTCTTGGAAGCAGAAGTATTTCAAAGCACTTGCAGGACAAGAGTTCAACCACTGGAGACACCAGCTTAAAGACATTAACCCATACACTGGTCTTCCCAAGCAGACTGAATGGGTGCTGAGGTAACCACTGTTTCAAGTGCATATGGCAGGTTAGACTAGTCGTTTAATTAAAACCAAATAAACATGATTATATTTAAGATTCAACAAAAACTCTTGCCTAGTTGGACATGGACAGCTACATGAAGGCAATTCCATAAGGGCTGAAGATTGACTAATTTATATACTAGTTTATGTTTGCCACTTGACTGGTGTAAAACAATGATAATACTGACCACAGGTACATCTCCACCAAATAAAGTAATTAGAAAAATATGAAAGCCTGTCATGTGCACTTGAATCCTCATTTAATTATTTAATCTATGGAATAATAAAGTAGCCATACTTATTTTAAATAGTAGCAGTAATTCAGTAACCCGACTGATGTACCTTTTTCTTTTTTGTAGAAGTCTAAATGTGAGCTGGCATTTAAGAGTTCATGATTATTTGGGCCAAGAGGTCATGCTGGAGCCAAGCAAAGTCTACTTCTTTGAAACCTCCGTCATTGTCCGATGGAGCAGTGAACGTTTGCCTTTCTTTAACCAGATCAGCTGTCTGGAGCTTTACGGACTGAGGAAGGAGACGCACCCTGATAGAAAGTAAGAGCTGAAGCTTTCTGTCTCAAAGTTATCATGCCTTTTAAATTTTTGTGTAATTTTGTCTTTTCACAGGCCCCAGTGGCAGTCTCTAATGTTGAGGCAGGATAAAATGGACCATCCTCGAATGATTGGCAAGGACAGACTCATCAAAGTCCTGTTTATATCACAAGGCTTCATTGTTGGCATCTGGAGGGTGAATTACACTGTGTTTCACTGGGTTTTGCGTTAATGGTCTTGATTATTCTAACTTTCTGTAGACTGGTGATTTTGTTTGCAGGGTCAGAGGATCATTGCTTTCATCATGGTCTGTCTGCACTTTCACAAACTGGTAGAACGAAGCCTCTTTGGATCCCCTGTGAAGTAGGTGCAAAAATAAACAATACACAGTAGTAGTGACCCCCTGATGTGTTTAGTCTGCTAACCCCAAGCTTCTAAAAGCTAAATCTGAGCTCTGCTCAAACAGTGACTACTCAAACAGTACAGGACTACATTCATACTGCCCTTGTAATGGATAACCCTGTGTTCTTTCTCATTATATCATCCTTGCACTGTTTTCCTTATTGTCTATATCTGAGATATATTTTTATTGCACTAATCAATATTTCATTTTATTTTTACTTGTGTACACACATTTTTATCATTATACAATTCTCTTATAACATATTGTGAGGTGCAACTGTGTCCAAGTAATTTTCCTTGTTGATCAGTAAAGTCTAAATTTGGTCTTATTATAAATTGTAATCGATATGGAGACTCACATTTCTAATTGTTAGAAGACTGGGCCTTTTCAGTTACATTTAGTTTAGTCTTGTGAAATCTATAAAAGATCTATAGTAAATTTTCACTCAGAAAAGTTAACTTTTTGGGGGGTAAATGAAAATTGTTAGAAGTTATTTTATTCTTAAATGTTCTTATTTTTTATACAGTAATAAGCCACTTTTGGGTATGTCGTTACTTGTCTTCTATATAATTGCTTATTTCTGTTTTGAATACACAGCCCATATTTTGAGCCACCAGTGAGGTGGCCTCAGGACAGCTCCGACCCCAAGTTTGGGCTTCATGGGTACGGGCTGCACTTTGTGCTGCACAACACTGGGGCAGAGATCATGTCTGAATACTTTCCTGACATCTCCTGTCACTCGGGTAATTTATTTGTCTTTTTATTAACCCTTTTTGATTTTTTGCAATAATCATATTGTCTCCTGTTAACAGTTGCAGAAGGTTCCATGGCACTTGGTGTGATCTGCAAGAACAACCTTTCTCGACATCGATCATTGTCAGGGAACATTCAAATTCCATGGAAAATCGATGCGCTAGACGGGTCCATAGAGGTACACTTTATAAGCCTATACACCACAGGGCAACCGTCAGGAACTTCTAGTCCTTTACAGAGGGCCTAAACATGTCAGCATTTATATGTTAAATGTAATATTTTAATTAGTTCATATCAAAGTAAATCAGAATTTTAAGGCTATATTTCTATCAAACATTTCATAAGTATGATGTGTATAAGTGAGATTGTGTAATTTGTAATGGGGAAGTGTGTGCAAACTGGTGGCGTGTTTGACTCTTATTGGTCATGTGGTCTGTGGTGTTCATCAGAACTGCTGCATCATGACGCTGACTCTTCTGGATGAGTTTCAAAAGCCGTTCTGGTGTGTTAGCGCTCCCATCACCATCACCAGGTCCAAAAGACCCCTCTCCTTCGACTACAGCGGGGACCACTTCTATATGAACTTTCACCATCCAGAAGGCCAAGTCAAGATGAACCTGGTGTGGCTGCATGAGGAGAAGCAGTTTTTTCTCATTGATTTGATCCTTTTGGTCTCCATTCAAAAGGTCAACGAATATTTCTGCACAAATTACTAAGTCAAATGTGCAAATGTCTAATCCAAATATTTTGTGTTTTCTAATTGTAAGACATGTTAACATATGATATTTTTGAGTATCAGCATTAACAGAGTGAGTGCTATAACAAAAGAACATAATGTTTAATAATTGTTTCATTGTATTTGTAGTACTTAAGTAATTTAAATCTGTTTCCATTTAAATGGGCTTTGTTTATTGTTGCTTAAGCATTGATTTCTAACTCTGCCAACTGTATTGAATAAATGGCTGTGTTACACTTTGCTTTCAACTTTAATAATTGTTTATTATTGTGTGTTGCTGATATATGTGACATCCTTTAGTGGTCTGAAACACACTTGATCCTCTTAAATTTTCTAAGTATTTATTTTTTTCTGATTTGACTTACATTTTTCAAAATTTTCTACATTTTCTAACACGATTTACCTGGAATTCTGTGTTTATCTCTCACAATAAACAAATGTAAGGTGGATTCAGTAACTAATTTGCCTATTTTAAAGCCCAGCCCTTCAATGGAAAGGTAGTATTCAGGGGCGGACCCGGTGTTAGTGTAGGAGGTTGGCTTTAGTCGGTCTGTGTGTATATTCTTTCTGCAGATCTACGTGGGAGAGCAGGGAGCAGGTTCCGACAAGAAGGTCTGAATAGAGTCCTTTAGTAATTAGAGACAATGGCCGTGAACAAATGTTTGAAGTACATCTTCTTTCTGTTCAACCTTCTTTTCTGGGTAAGTGAACTTCATATTAATTAATATGTTTTGATTGCATTTCCTACGACATTCAAATCATTTTAGTTTCCAGTGACTTAGTACATGCTTGTTCTTGTATTGCACAAGACTGATGAAACAATTGTTCATTTCAGTGTTTTGTAGATTTACACCCACTGCAGTCTCATAAATATACTTTAATGTATATGTATATATTTTTCCTTCACTCTAACTCAGAAGGTGTAATATTGCATTAGTATCAATTTCAAACCCTACTTTTTGTTGTCCGGTTTTTCTTGCGTTATTGTTCCTCTATCTTATCATACACAGAGAACCGGTTCTGCTGGTTTCCTTCTTCCAACCAAAAGCAAACTTAAAGTCAGTAGTTTCAGGGTGTGGCTCTGTCTACATTACAGTAGTCCTGTTTGGAGTTGTTATATCTCAATCTCAGTCATTGTTAATATGTTGAAATATTTGTTCAGTGGAAAATTTGAGTCATGCCTTATGATTGCTTTTGACATATTTGTTGCTACTGTAAGTTGTTATTAACATGGCAGTGATTCATTTAGACAGAAGTGCAGAAATAAACCAATACATATGTAATGACAGACACAACATCTTGCAGACTTTGCAATGCGGAGCCACAATATGTCATGAAGGTGAAAGGGAAGAACTTGTCTGTTATGGGTTTTCTTTCCTCCTAAAATAAAGTTGTCAGTGTCAGTTCCTGTCTGAATGATCTGCTTGTGTAATTATGCATTTATGAACAAGCTCCTATTTGATGTACACACCTGAATGTCAGAAAAATATTCAAAAGTCAACAGATTACAATCAGTTGACTAATGCAAGAATGACTAGTAAAGGTTATGATAATAATGGGGAGTATTTGTTGCTCAAGTCAGTAAGCCTATGAGTCATCTGGTTTTACAGACAACACCTGACCACTAAATTTTCCTGTTTTGTTATTCAGAACAATGGCTTGTCATTTCTAGGGATGTGTGTTGTAATCCTATGAGTGGCTACCATTTTTGAATCAAAGTGCCATCTAGCATTAAGTGCATGGCAAATTTTTCTGATAAGATTTTAAAACTTATATCAGGTTAGTAATCTTGTTTTCTGATTTATAATCTGATTACTAGTTGTCTTAATTCAGGTCTAGAGGTAGTTTTTAAAGATAACTTGTCAGGTAAAATGATCTTGCTGCATGGATGGATCATTTCACTACTTTCAAATCATTTTCTGAAAGATTAAAGTTTTTATAGCTTAAATTTTGGCCAAGCTTTTTTGCAGTGGAGATTGTTTTTCTTTACCAGTGAACCTATAATAGCAAAAACAGATCACACCTGTTTGCTTATAGGGACACAAAGAGGTCAGGCCGTGTGCCTTTTTGCTATGCTGCTCTGCAGGTTGAGCTTGACTAAATCTAGGACTATGTTGATTATTAACTTAGAAGTATGACAATACAAATAATTGCAAATGTATTCAAAGGCGTTCACTGTGATTCTTTTCACATTAACTTTAACTTTGTTTTGGTAACCATGTCTTTTCCCAGGCTAGGGACTGGTGTAGTATATTGGTTGGCCATATCAATTTGTTTACAAGCACAAATGCTGCACAATTCCAAAGAATATACTTGCAAGCAGTATCAAACAATACTGGCAAAAATGGCAAATGTCATTCAGAAGTATTGATAGATAAATAAAGACTTTTAGAAAATAAACTATTAGCTCTAGCATAGCCTTATGTAGTCCTAGCACTTTTTTAATTCAAGAGAATTCAGATTGCACCTCCACTTTAACATCTGGAAAAAAAGAAAAGAAAAAGATTATTATGCCACCCTCTATTTAATTACATTTAATTAATGGATTATGCAGCACCTTTCAAGGCACCCCAAGCGCTGCTTTGTAGAGCATTATTCATTCCCTCACTCTTCAGGCTGCACCATCAGTCCCATCAACCACCACCAACAGTCACCCACACACATTTAAGGTTAAGGTTGTTTAAGGTGCTCTTTA
>KN489103.1:0-22086 GCA_000787155.1 Scartelaos histophorus | reverse complement strand
GTTAATTTAACATTTTTGGAAATGTTAATTAAGTAAGACTGGACCAAAATTCCTGTTTAACCTCGCTTTGAGAGTAAACAGATAACACTTTGTAGGGTTATCCTGATTTAGCTAAACAACTAAGAAGTTTTAATTTTATACTTTATTTTATTTCATTTAAGATGAAATCATGTACAAAACTGGTTCAACCTGGTCTTCTCTGGTGGGAGTTTGAAGTAGTGGATAAGATGTGCCAAAATAACACTAGAGGAAGTTGAATTAACACTAGTGGAAGTTGAATTAACACTAGTAAAAGTTGAATTAACACTAGTGGAAGTTGAATTAACTTCAACCATACCGACTTGAACCCCCTTTTAACATTCAAATAGTTCAAATAACACATTATGCTTTCAAAATATTTTACCCTGAAATGTTAACCCTCCAGTTTTTGCCATGTATTAATACAAGTTAGCAGTGTGATTCCAGCTCCCACAGATGACTGCTGGTGTTGTGTCCTTGGGCAAGATTCACACATTCACACATGTTTGAATAAGCCTCCATTATTAGTATTAGTATTAGTATGACATCTCCAAAGCCCAAAACAGTCGGTTCCACCTTGTGATATTATGTGGTAGTTTAACAGCTACAGTACCTTTTACTTTTTGTTCAACAGAGATTCCAGATCTAAAATCATACAAATGATTCTGGTGAAGATGGATGGAGTTTAAAAACACAGTGGAGTCCTTCCTGCATTATCAAAGTGGAGCAGAGCGTCAAAATATATAGTTTGTGTGTTAAACATGTGTGAATGAAAAAACACACGCCGCGTATGTTTTTGACGATGAAACATTATCAGAGAACAATATGAGCCCTTTAAACAAAAATCTGCACTGAAGAATATGAATTTTAATCGGCCCATATCTATATTAAACATCACGGCCGGTAGAAGCCCATCTCACATATTTTGCATATATAAGACATGCCTATGAGCTGTATTAACTCCCATAATGAACAGCTGACATATGGTATTTACTTTGTGCTTGTGAGTAATGGAACTTATGTCACAATGGAGCTTCTTTGATCAGTCTCGGAGGACGCTTCAAAGCTTCTCTCCTTTCAAGAGAAGTGAGACAGTTGACTATTTGAAAACCTGCAACTGAGGCGACGAAGCAACATCAGAGCAACAACGACAAAAAAAAAGCCCAAGACATCTGTAGGGGACATTGTGGATTGCAGCGTGGCATTTGAAAGAGAAATCTATATGTGCAACTTTACACATTGTGCCTATTGTGATACTAATATCTCATAAACACTTGTAATAATTGTGATTAAAGATCCTATATGGAAAGATTTAAGCACGTTATAAGCATTTTAGTTCATCAAAAACACACTTTGAGTTGTGTTTTGGTTCATTCACACATGTTTGAGTTAATCCTAATCCTGCATTATTAGTCTGTCTGCATCATCAACCATCAAAATGCTCTGTACCACTTTGTGAGGTCATGTAGTGGTACTTTTGAAGCTACCTTTTACCATTTTATTCAGTCAAGATCGATCATTCCAAATCATCCAAATGATCTAGAGATGTGTGGAAATTAGAAACACAATGGAGCACTTCCTGTATTGCCACATGACATAACAAAGTGGTGCAGAGTTTCTATTTGATTCCACCTTGTGATATTATGTGGTAGTTTAACAGCTACAGTACCTTTTACTTTTTGTTCAACAGAGATTCCAGATCTAAAATCATACAAATGATTCTGGTGAAGATGGATGGAGTTTAAAAACACAGTGGAGTCCTTCCTGCATTATCAAAGTGGAGCAGAGCGTCAAAATATATAGTTTGTGTGTTAAACATGTGTGAATGAAAAAACACACGCCGCGTATGTTTTTGACGATGAAACATTATCAGAGAACAATATGAGCCCTTTAAACAAAAATCTGCACTGAAGAATATGAATTTTAATCGGCCCATATCTATATTAAACATCACGGCCGGTAGAAGCCCATCTCACATATTTTGCATATATAAGACATGCCTATGAGCTGTATTAACTCCCATAATGAACAGCTGACATATGGTATTTACTTTGTGCTTGTGAGTAATGGAACTTATGTCACAATGGAGCTTCTTTGATCAGTCTCGGAGGACGCTTCAAAGCTTCTCTCCTTTCAAGAGAAGTGAGACAGTTGACTATTTGAAAACCTGCAACTGAGGCGACGAAGCAACATCAGAGCAACAACGACAAAAAAAAAGCCCAAGACATCTGTAGGGGACATTGTGGATTGCAGCGTGGCATTTGAAAGAGAAATCTATATGTGCAACTTTACACATTGTGCCTATTGTGATACTAATATCTCATAAACACTTGTAATAATTGTGATTAAAGATCCTATATGGAAAGATTTAAGCACGTTAGAAGCATTTTAGTTCATCAAAAACACACTTTGAGTTGTGTTTTGGTTCATTCACACATGTTTGAGTTAATCCTAATCCTGCATTATTAGTCTGTCTGCATCATCAACCATCAAAATGCTCTGTACCACTTTGTGAGGTCATGTAGTGGTACTTTTGAAGCTACCTTTTACCATTTTATTCAGTCAAGATCGATCATTCCAAATCATCCAAATGATCTAGAGATGTGTGGAAATTAGAAACACAATGGAGCACTTCCTGTATTGCCACATGACATAACAAAGTGGTGCAGAGTTTCTATTTGATAGAAGAACTAAATATGCCTAAATATGCAGCCTTTGTGTCTTAAAGGTGCATTTTTCTAACTTTTCTGGTGATTATAACTTTTTTCTGGAATGTTTCACTGCACAGTATTAAATTTTTCTATCATGGAGACCTAAAAAGACCAGGTTACAGCTCAGATCTATGGAGAAGTGATTTTGCATCATCAACGGTCAAAATGCTCCGTACCACTTTGTGAGGTCATGTAGTGGTAGTTTTGAAGTTCACAGCTACTTTTTTCCCATTTTATTCAGTCAAGATCGCTCATTCCAAATCATCCAAATGATCTAGAGAAGGTGTGTGGAAATTAGAAATACAATGGAGCACTTCCTGTATTACCATATGACATAACAAAGTGGTGCAGAGTTTCAATTTGAGAGAAGAATTCAGCCTAAATACGCAGCCTTTGTGTCTTAAAGGTGCATTTTGTAACTTTTCTGGTGATTATACCTTTTTTTCTGCACGGTATTACATTTTTCTATCATAGAGACCAAAAAAGACCAGGTTACAGCTCAAATCTATGGAGAGGCAACCCCACTCACACTCAAAACTCCTTTTTTCTAGATATTTCTGAGCTATAAAACCACTTATAATGGAATAAATGTAAGGTAGAACTGTTTAAAGTCATACTGTGGAATCTCCAGTATAGAGATTTGTGAGGTTTGCATGTTCTGTCAGTGTCTGAATTGAAATAACATGCAATTATACTGAAGCTTACACAGTGCATTAACATTTGCATTACATTTAATTACAGGATGTTTCACAGTCCGATACTTTAAACTTGAGTTAAGTAAGTAAGTGTTGAAAATAACTGTGCGTGTGTGTGTGTGTGTGTGTGTGTGTGTGTGTGTGTGTGTGTGTGTGTGTGTGTGTGCGTGTCCCTTAGCCCTAGATTAATTACTTATTAAAGATGGAGAGGGAAAAGAGAGGGATACTTTGAAGTTCTCAGGCCATTTGAGTACAGCCCTTTTTTTAAATTAGACTCAAGCTACACCTCTCGTCATTTTGTCCACTTACATAAATACTCCAAAACTTGTCTGATTGACCTTGGAATGGTAAGATATCAAATTCGAGTCTAAATGAAAGAAATAATAGTCCGTTAAAGAGGGGTTGAATGAGGCGCTTATCCTCAGAAATTGAAGCCGGCGAGACAGAAAGTTAAAACTTCAGCAAATAAATGTGTTTAATAAGTGGCAATTTTATTCTTTTTGTAATGCATCGTGACACCAGTGGCCATTTTAACATCATTTTGGAATTTATATCAATAATTTAATTCAATATGCCTCAGAACACTACAATTTTGTTGTCACGTCAGAGTGCCTTGGCTTTTCTTCTATTTCTTTCCAGTCTATTAACCTCCCAGATCCTAAAAGACGTACATAAAACATTTAATTTGACCCAGTGGTGCACTCATCCATGTTACATTTTTAGTTTAGTATTTTTAAAATTTATTATTTTTGCTGCTTTTTAGTTGTTTAGTCGTTCAATCGGTTGATGGTGTCTTACCGATCCAAAATTTCTATTAGTAGAGTTTAAAATGATCTCAGAAAGCAGCAGAAGGTGCAGTGTGAATTATCATTTGGATTTAAAGCGCTGATGGTTTTCAGATTTTTGAATGTGATGATGAGATATTCCTAGATGGCGGTAAAATACAGTTTTTTTCTGTTGATTACATTGCACTTTGCCACAAAATATCCAAAAGTAAGTTCACAAATGTCTATTATTCACTATACTCAAGAAAATCTAATTCAATTTAGCTTCCCGCTCTGTATTAAAAATGTTGTGAAACCCTGCAACAATCTACCTTTTTACATATAAATACACATTTTTTCAGGTACTTTTTTGTAGAAATGGCTGTTTTGCGAGTTCTCCTGTGTAGTTTGAGTCAGATATATATAAAACTTTTGCCACACCCTTTTTTATTCCACTAAGTGATCAGTAGGACATGTCTTTAATCTACCTTTTTTTTTTTCTTGATTACAGCAATAAGTATCAGTCAAAAGCTACGTCAAGTTTTTTTTGCAAGTACATTGTGTCTGGAATGTTTCACAATATAGTTTTAAACCTGTGTATCTTCATGGAGACCAAACCAAGGCAAGTTACAGGCGAGACTGGTGGAGAAAGTCTGTTCTTCTAACTATTTTGTAGCTGTAAAACCACATGTGAGTGAATAAACGTGAGGAAGAAGCTGTTTAATGTTATATTGTGGAACATTCCAGGCAGAGCAATGACATCTCCATAGAAACAAGAAGGTGACAGACATCAGAAGAACTACGTAATGCACCTTTAAGTAGAACATTTGACAAATATGAACAGTACAGAAGAGCTGCTGTTCAAAGCCGTTCCTCAGTCCCATTGGCTTACGACTGTACCTGTATCAGTAAAGTGTTTGTTTTTTTCCTGTAAGCACTCAAACGCACCACGGGCTGCTGCAGGATTCCCACCCACTCAGCCCAGACTTTAGGAAAGCTTGAAATCCTTGAAAAGTGTGTAAAGGGCTGGCAGAGACGGAGGGTATGAACCAGGGGCAGGCCCACTGTGGAGGGGGAGGCTGGGAACGTGGTGTGTGTGGTAATGGTGTGTGTGTATGTCACGGTCTATTTCTTCTCTACAACTGAAGGAAAGTTTCTCTGTCTAGCCCAAGCAGTACACTATGCTCTTCTGTGCACAACAAATCATCAACAAATCGAGTTGGACAACAGATGAGGTATTCAAAGTAATGGAGGGGGTATTAAAAGGCGTATTCAAAAACAGCAAAGTGGCAACGATTTCTGTCTTTGCCGGGCTAATGTTTAAAATTTGTGATTTTATTGCTTTGTCAAGAATGGTCCGCGCAATGACAATAAACATCTGCATGTATCCCTGTGGACACGAGCAGGATAACTGTAATGTCACTGCAAAACCTTCCAGATAAAGCAACATCATGGAGACAAGAGCAGTGGTGGATCCTAGAAATCGACGGATATGTTTTTTTTTTCCATGACAGATGCAGATACAGAGAATTATGAGAAAATGACCAAGCTCTGCCAATATTTTCTGCCCGATTTTGATTATTTTCTCCAAAGTCTACAATTTAAATTCACTACAAACTAACTCACATGACTTTTTTATACCACAAACCCATAACAGAGCAGTGCACTTATGTTTTTTGCAGTTACTTCTTTGCAAGTGTTAAAATTAGTGCTAAAAAATTATTGACAAGTTAACGCAAATCCCGTCCGAATAGGGTTTAACACAGACTGTACAGCTTGATGAACCTCCATGTTTAGCTTGGCTACAAAACTACAAACAGACTCGGATGGACGCTTACGTTAGACGTCACGGCCTCGTCTCTCTTCGCTGATTGGGCGATTGTTTTTCGTTCGCAAGCGGACCGTCCCTGATTAGTCGTTCCCTGACCTAGTAGCTGGAGTAAAATGAAATTGAGCGGAGGCGCTAGGTGGCGCCAGCCTGGCTAAAAAATAACAGGATCCTGCTGTAAAAAGGAAGCAAAACAATCTGTAAGAACATCCCTGTGCTTCTTTGTGCTTCTGTCATGTATGCTCATTAACATGCACTGTCCCAATCAAAAAATAAAAAAAATAAAATAAAATAAAATAAAATAAATAAAAGGTCGCTCATGTACACGCACATGCACAACTTCCCTATATGAGCCATGTGAGGCGCGCTGATGTTACTCATATGAGGAAAACAGTGAATAAAGTCTGCTCCAAAGCACACAGAGAATCTGCGCTGACCATCGATAAGGACTCTGGACAGCGACAGAAGTTTTGCAGTCTCTCGTCTTGTTTTTTGTTTAATCTCGTGTCGCAGCAGGACTGATATTAGTATTATAATATTATATTTAATAGATATTTCATGCTTTCAGACAAATTTTCTCTGCTAAAAGTGACGGCTCTGTCTGCGTCGGGGCAAGCAAAAACCATCAGGCTAACTGGAGAATGTTCCTCAGTAATGAGAACTACCTCGGGGTCACAGGACATTATTTTATCCCACAGTGGGAACTTGAGTTGCATGTTTGAACTGTTATGAAGACAGAAGACAGGCACTTAACTGAAACTGTTGCAGAGCGCTTCATGAAATTAGCCAGAGAGCGGAAAATCAAACACAAAGTTGTCTCACCCACAATTGTAATGGTGTGCAATTAAAAAAAAACACTTTTCTATGTTGATAAGTATTATAACGATGAATCAAGGGACAAAAGTGTGCAATTAAGTTACGCTTAATTGTGATTTAACTATGACAATCACAAGATAAATCACAATTCAATATTTTAATCGACTGACATCACAGCATATCTAGTGGACTCCCATGTAAAGTTATATACTGTACCTTTAACAACTAGAATCACAAGCAAATTTAACACACGAGTCTGGTTATAGAACATTACCCATAACAAATCTCATGCAAAATAGATGTATTAATTCTTTTCTAGTGCCAATTCTCCACTACAGGCAGAATATCCTGTTTATGCATTCAGTCTTAACCCTCCAAAGATCATTCCTCTGCGCAGTGAAATGAGGACAGGCGAAGAGAAGCTATCATTTGTCCCCGCTTCACAGCTGGCGCGAAGTGGTCGGGTGCCTTGCTCAAGGACAAAACGTGGCCCTAAATATCCCCCCTCCCAATTCCCAAACGCTCCCCAGTGCGCACTATTTCAAAATGATTACACAGCGGCGTTCAGAGTACTTCACGTCTACGATGGCCTGTATAAATCTAGTGCCACCCGCCGCGTGATACGTTTTATATAAATCAATTAGAGGATTCTGGAGTAAGCAAGTGCACGCATCTTTATTTCGTCTCAGTCTTAAAAGCCATTTTGGTGATTATATTGAAAATCTAATATCGGACAACAGCATCCAGGCGCTTTCTACTAAAAAAACAACATTAAGTGCTTTCCGCTATGCAAACGCTTCTACCTGTTAATTAAAAGTGAAATGTGAATATAACCCATGGCTGAGACTGGGGGGACGTCAAATGTCCAATCCCACAGAGGGAGAGTCAGCTCTGGGCAGATTGTGATGTCGGACCAAATCCCATGGGGAAAAAAAATCCGCCATTAATTTCAAGAGACATCACAACATTGTAGAATCCCTATAGTTTAACACTGAAGGACAAGTATAAATTCTATAGCAGAATTTGCTGTTTAATTGTCAGATTGTTGACCTGGTTTATGGTTTTTCTGTAATTACTGGGTCTATCCACATAAAGCAAAAAACTGGCACTAAATTCAATGTTTTTTTCACAATATTCTCACAAAACTGGAACCATTATTCACTTCCAAAGATGTGAAATTCCTCTGAGCTATAAGATTAGAGTCCAAGTTTGTGGGGCCAATCACTAACAAATAATGAGAACATTTGTGGAAATGTCTTTCAAAACAGTGAATCTCTCATGGAGTCGTATAGATCTCCGCTTTTCATCTGAAATAGGCTTATCGCAATAATTACTATATCGATTTGTGGTTCAATATATGAAAGCTGAATCCATATTGGCTCAATATTTATCATGTGTATAGTTTTTTTGAAAGAAGTCGGAGATTTTTTGGATTTGCGCTGTAATACGATAAGATCTGAAATGTGCGTCGGCTGAAAAATTCATATCTGTGGCTCGTTACGGTTTAATCCTGCTATTTATTTGTTGAAACTCGTGTTGTTTAATGATACTGTCGATTTAAAAAAATATTTACTGGGATTATACTGCTGTATTGTTATAGTATCGGTGACGTAAAGTAGTTTCAATATCAGATATGGAATTATGAAATCAGGAAATTCTATATCACGCTTATTACTAGTGCAAGTTGGAGCAGATCACACGCTGAGAGGCCTATAGAGGTCCGGGCAGCTCATAACAGCTTATAATTGAGTTTTATGTGCTGGTCTTTGCCGTCTGAAATGCCATGCAGGTGCTGTGTAGTGCTATCAGCGAGCCGAGCTGCCGGGGAGACGAGAGGTTTCCTGGCTCGACTCCGGCACACAGGCAAATGGTGATTTTGATCCAATCGGACAAATAGAAGTTTCACCTTGAGCAGGAGCCTTTTGGTAGTTTCAGGCCATTATCGGAACATTTGCCTCTCCACTTTAACCAAGTACTTTTTCAACAGAATGTCTTTGTGCCTAAAGTCTGCTTTTTGTGACCAGAAAATTACCTAAATAACCTTTCATTTTAAGTACTCAAAAAAAAGTTTCTGTGGCGATCGTGTCGGCGGCTTTCAAGGCAGGTTGGAGCTGACATTTTTTTTTTTATTGAAAATTATTTAAGAGAATTATTTAGTGATTTTGCAGTCGTATGAGCCTGGTGTCCCACAGGGTTCGATCTTAGAGCCGCTGCCGTTTGCAATGAATTATATATAAAGCATTACTAATCAAAAAAACAAAACTTACAAATGAATAATATGACAGAAAGTAAAAAGAATAGTTGGAATATTGGTTTTTTTCCTTAGAATAATAATGTATTTTTTTGCTTTTTAAGTGCCATACTTTGGGACACTGTAGTCAAAGCAACCACAGCGAGGAGACAACTGCAGGTCACTAATCTTCCACCTCTAAAGTTTCATAATGCATCTTTATTGGATTAACTTAATCTGATAATCGACAGTAGCTCAGTTGATAGAATGTTTATCCTCTGAGCCGAAGGTTGGTGGTTCAAATAATGCTCTGCTAAAGTTGCTAAAGTGCTATATAAAGTTTTGATTTTGTTATATGGCTATAATCAAAAATAAAATCGAGATTTCCCAATATTGTCCGGTACTTCTACTCACAACAGCTGATCGTAATATTGCCCTTAAGCTGAACCAAAGTCTGACGAAAACTCTCTCGTGCCCATCAAAGTTGTGCTACATGTTTTTCTCTTGATTATGATTTTATGTTACACGTCAGTTCAAACCTTCTTTACTCGGCTCTGATGAAACTCTCCCTCACTTGCCTTGCACAATAGTAGGCCATGCTGTAAGCTCGAGTAACCATAGACTGATGTCGGGAGTGTATCGGGGCTGAAGGCGCTCCGGCTTTGCTTGAACTTCAAAAAAAAAACTTGTGTATTCCTCTGGAGACGAGCGAAAAACAGGAGAGAGAAGGAGCAGAGAGAACAGAGGCGATGAGGAGGAGGAAGATGAGAGCCACGCCAGGAAGACAAAAGGAAGAAGCACTTCGAGTGACGGGACACAAAATCAAAGACGCAACGGCAGATGAGAGAGCGGCAAAGGTTGAACCAAACATGTGAGATTGTGAAGTTTAACTGATATCAACAGGTTCCCATTGATGTGCAGTGATAAGTAGGAAAGTGCAAATGACAGGTTAGACTGTTAATTTCCCTAAAACGCAGATTATATGTTCAAATGTGCATTGCGTAAGGTCTCTCAAATGCTTTTGTTCCTTCAAATGTTAATGTTTTGACTGGGACGGTTCACAGTATAGCATTAAAACTTCATGCAGATCAAATCAGGCTAAATTACAGGTCAGATCTGTGAGGAGGCAGGTATTTTTGAGCTGCAAAACTACCTGTAATTGAAAAAATAAAATAGGGCTGTATTTTTGGGACTATAAGGCGCATCTAAAATCATGACATTTTCTCACAAATCAACAGTGGCCTTATAATCCAGTGGCCTTATGTATGACCTTTGGTTGTGTTTAACCTCCAACCGATTTGATGTTGTCCACATTAGTCTAATAACGTATTAGTGGGCGAGTCAGGAGGAGTAATATGTTGGCGACATATAGGGCGACTGTGCAACATACCGGTAGTTCTGCCGTGTGCTGTACAAGGACCCAAAATGCACCTGTTAAGAGACATGCACCATGCAGATTTCAGCTTTTGTATTTTAGTGTTAAAACTGAACAATGTTGAGAGGGATCCGGGCATGTTTGATGCCCAAATCACCAACTGTTAAACTTGTATTTTTGTGTTAGCTACAACTGAGAGTTATTGTAAATGACCTGAATAAAGTTCGATTTATCCGACACACGTTTTGTTTCTCTTATTGTGCCTTATAATCCGATGCTCCTTATGTGTGGACAATGACACAACTGACATATTATTTGATACTGCGCCTTATAATCCAGTGCACTTTATAGCCCCAAAAATACGGTAGCCTTGAAATCATACCAATCATAACTGGATTACTAATAGAATAGATTTCCTGTACATATTTTATGATAGAAATGGTCTGAATAAATAGTGTGTGAATTGAAACTATTAATACGCAGATTATACAAGTTAAATCTTTTCCTTTATTATACTTTAAATTTATATTACCAAACAACTGTATACACGTTTTTCGAAGTTCGATTTATCCGACACGTGTTTTGTTTCTCTTATTGCGCCTTATAATCCGATGCTCCTTATGTGTGGACAATGACACAACTGACATATTATTTGACACTGCGCCTTATAATCCAGTGCACTTTATAGCCCCAAAAATACGGTAGCCTTGAAATCATACCAATCATAACTGGATTACTAATAGAATAGATTTCCTGTACATATTTTATGATAGAAATGGTCTGAATAAATAGTGTGTGAATTGAAACTATTAATACGCAGATTATACAAGTTAAATCTTTTCCTTTATTATACTTTAAATTTATATTACCAAACAACTGTATACACGTTTTTCGAAGTTCGATTTATCCGACACGTGTTTTGTTTCTCTTATTGCGCCTTATAATCCGATGCTCCTTATGTGTGGACAATGACACAACTGACATATTATTTGATACTGTGACTTATAATCCGGTGCACTTTATAGCCCCAAAAATACGGTAAAGTAAGTGCTTAATGTCATAGCGTGGAACCTCGATGCAGAGCGATGACATATCCATAGAAACAAGCAAGTGATGGACTCTCTACTAGAAAAGCTACACAATGCACCTTTAAGAAGAAGAAGAAAAAAAAAAAAAAGTCTTGATTTTTTGTTTGTTTTTTCCTGAATTGGCACAGACAGAAGATATGACAGTTTGTGATTTATTCAAAAAGCAGATGGAGAGGGGGTGGAAGGTGTTTTTTTTCATATTTTTTTCATCATATTGCATTTTTATTATTATTAAAAAGCGCCTCCTTCTTTGCACTTAGATAAGCAATGGGCAACAATGAGTCCCGGTATCATAACATATCATATTTTATTCATAATTGCAGCCTGTCGTTAATAGGGCCGAGGAGTCAAGACACTTTTCTGCTTTTATAAGATGAATCCTGTGTACAAAACCAGACGTGTGGACCTTTTATTCTTAGCGTGAGACTCTGCATGTGGAGAAAACACACAAGCTCTGAAACACACCGGGTTAAAGCAGGACAGACTCTTTAAGAAACCCCGGCGGAGGCAAAACTTGTGCGACCACGGGCGGTTTTGTGCACAGATGTGACAGCGAGAGTGACAACAATATTATGAGACAGTGGTCGTGATGTCGTGATCAACAGTCGACTGTGCAAACTCCAAATGAAGTGTAAAATTTGAAACACAGTCTGCCCCTGGTCATTAGTTTTATCCCCCCCTAGAGTAAAGCAGAGAGAGAGAGAAAAAAACGCAAGAAGAGAGACGAAAAAACCACAAATTCAACCTTGCATAAAGATAATTCCATATCTTTTACCTATAAAAACATTAACAAAGTCCAAAAATCTCAGTAAAATGTTTATAGCAATATGTTTATGGCAATATTGTGCAAGAAAAATCTTATCACACAAAGGGTATCGCTGTGGTATCATTGTGCGGCTCCTTTGCAAAGATAAAAACTGCTACTTTCAAATAAATAAAACAAAACGCACACACACATACACCCTTTAGATCTTGTTTTATTAACTTGTTAGTGTTTCATTAGATACAAAAGCAAGGTTTTATCCCTATCTCGCAATAACAAATATAGTACCCAGAAGCAAAACTGAAACTGAGGATTTAAAAGTTTAAAGATAAATGAAATGATTAAGCAAAAAACTTCCTTCTGTTTATCATTATTTAAACATTGACAATGAGTTTCGTACCTCAGAATGACAAAGAATAATGTTGTATTCAAGCAGCTCTATTTAATCATTTATAACCACACATGCCGTTGTCCAGACAGGCCTAACATATTCACAAGAAGGATTGCAAATAAAACTTATGACATACTTTGCTTTCTATACCACAATGTGTAACATACTGAGTGCGACTTTCACACTTTAGCTTGTGGAAAGGTCACTTCTTCTGGACGCTCCGTAGCTGCTCTATTGCGAGACACAGTTCAGACATACTGGAAACTTGGATGTATGTGGACGGCCTTGGATCTGCGTGGCTGAAAGTTCACTGGAAACTTTACTGGGTCCATATTATTCTATACACTATGTTATAATGTTGTTTCCTCAACCAAAACATACTTGGAGTTGTGTTATATATAAAGGCTGAGTTCTGAGGCTGAGTGAATTTTGTTTATTATAAAATATTTAATCTCAAACTAAATCTTTTGGTAGACGAGGAGCGAGCGCCTTATCTGAGTAACCCTGTGTTCGGAGGTGACTGGACTGGTGACAGTGATGGACAATGCAGCACTGTGAGGAGATGTTGGGCAGGGTAAACAGAGCAGTTCTTCCCAAAGATATTTATGTATTTAAAGATGCACTATGTCCTTCCTGGTGGGGGGTATGTCACCTTCTTGTCTCCATGGAGATGCCATTACTATGTCTGAAGTTTTGCACAGTATGATATTATTGCTTCTAATCAATTACAGAAAGTATTTTCAGGTTTCATGGTAATTTTGGGGGTGCAGGTTTGGGGGATTTGCATATCTCTGCACCTGTCGAAAAGTCTAAATGTCTGGTTTTATGTTGATTCTCTTCATTCAAGCCTCACCATTTGTTTTTTGTTGAAAATGTAATAATCATTTGAATCATATGAAAAGAATGTGTTGAATAGGCTGACGATAAAAAGTGATGCTATTTTCTCTTATATTACAGATGGAGAGGGTAACAGGCAGAAAAGGGTAAGTGAGATATTAACATATTCCCTTTTTATCTCTTCTTTATCTGCTATTGGTGAAAGCCATTAGCAAATTGAGTGAAACACCAAATGATAGTTTGAACTCTCTTTATTCCAAATGGCATGTCAGAAATCAAAGGATATTTGGAATAGCATAGCTCCAAAAATTAATTGAAAATAAGATGGAGTCCTGATAGTGTAGTGAAGAGTTTTATTTGCACTGCTATTCCAGTTTGGTGGCAAAATTCAAGAAGTAATTCATCACTATATCATCTCACTTGTCTGACTGGAATGATAATGTTATATTACTGTACACACATGGCTTCTCTTGGTCTATACCACACTTATCAAACCTGCACCCTTAAAATAAAATAACCATCTAATTATTTAAACAAATAATACCATATTGTATAACATTTCCAGCCTTGTAATAACATCTCCATGGAGATGAGCCAGTGAGCTGCCCTATGGCACTGAGCCACAGTGCAGAGGCTGAAAATATCTATATTTATTTCACGTCTTTGTAACTACAGAACGGCTTTGTAAAAATACAAGTTTAATATGATGAGACATATTGAACCAGAATTGGCCAGTAAATCATCTTATTACACCAATTTATAGAAAAAACGAGACGCTGGCCGAACCAATTGCTTGGAAGCCAATATCCAATCCACCAAAACGTCCAGGATCAGTGCATCCCCAGACACACCAGAAGTCACACAAAGTATCTTTAAATTCATAAATGTTTCTGGGAACCACCACATAAAGCTTAAACAGAGGCGTGCACTGTGCAGTTTAACACTAAAAATGAAGTCTCAGAACAACATAGTCAAAGTAAAAATGTGCTCACATCAATTTATACTTTAATTAACCCAATAGTTTTAGCCTATGTGACATGCAAAAGATATGTGAGTAACTGTACAACTAATACAACTCTCTCATTTTAGCTTTTTGACACATTAGTTTGCCTTTTTGCATCACGCTCCTCGTCAAAACCCGCTTATGACATTTCAATAATTGGATAATTCCAGAAAAATCACATTTTTGTTGCCGCTGTTTATTACAAACACCTAAGCCAGTCATTTCAGCGATTGTTCAAAAAAGTAAAATGTTGTGTTTTGTGTCACACGTTTTAAAAATAACTTTATTAGTAATTCCTCTCATCAATTGTTCCAAAATAGGGCTAAATAAAAGCCAGAGTCAGAGTTGATGTACTATTTTAACTCCACACGTTGTTCTTCCGCTGTCAGAGTTTGAATGACGACTCCTCTTTACAGTCCCTGCTTACGTTCGCATGCATTTTCCTAAGATGTAAAAATATTTCGCTTGTAGTGTCATCTCCGACATCTGTCTTTCTCTCTCTCTTTTTCTCCCTTTGCTATTTTTTTATTATTTTGCTTTCTGTTTGTGTTGTCAGCGAGTCGTCTGTCTGAAAACCATGTCATTCACGGCTCCTTCCAGTGCCAAAAACAAGTCGAGAAATTGTGTTTTTTTTTACTTTTGAAGAAAACAGCTTTCAATCCTTTTCAGGCCGTTGTGTTAGTGCACTTTACACTGCCGGGCCTTGGGTTTACTTAGGCGTATACGTTATCTGGACTTGGGCTCCTATATGACGCTAAATTGACTCTTCGGAGCTTTTAACCACTACCAGAATGTTCTTACCTCATCCAATACCTGGAATTGTGTTTGGTGCACGTCTTCAAAAGCTCAAAATGCTCTGGTCCAACTTGTGGTGTCACAAAGTGTTAGTTTTCACTCACATTTTTATAAAGTGCTTTTCACTCAACTAGAAACCCCTCACTCACTCACACACACATACCAGACATGAGCTTTTTCCGCGGATTCGCGGAATTCTGCGTTTTTTTTATGAATCTGGTGGTTCCTGAGATTCATGCAAATCTGCAATAAAATTTGTGGGAGGGGCCCTTAACCACAGCCCGGACCCAAGCTAAAGCAGCTGAAGAAATGAAGTGTGTTTTGACCAAGAAGAATTTGCTTTAAAGCTTCGTGCATTTGTCACAAGCTACAGAGATATTCCTTATAAGGCAATCGGCTACGTTCGTTCCTTCTGAGGCTTTGATGAGGAAGGGAAATCGGCCAATCAGAATTCACGGCGCGGGAAATCCTCACCGTATCAATCGATAGCAAGAGGATACCAAGTTTAGGGATTTGGAATTCTTTCTGGTATGAGTGGACCATACGATGTAGGATACTGCCCAGAAGATTCATTGGGGGTCCGTTAGTCCACTTGCACATCGCGCTGGATCCGCTCCTGATCCGCCGCACCTTCGCCGTGGATCCGCTCATTGATAGTAACACATCTAACAAATGTTGTGTTAAAAGTGCATTTACAGTGCGGATCTAAGATGATTTAGCAGCAGATCCGCTGTGTGACAGCAGCTGCCCTGAGGTTTGGGTTAGCGTCAGAAAGAGAATACGGAACAAATACACAGCGGATCTGCAAAGCGACTGACTGAACAGATCTACATGTATTTAAACTGGCAGTTTGCTGAACAATGCAGTAGTGAATATCAAAACACAGGTCTTAAAGATCATGTACAATGAAAATGACTCATTATACATATATGACCATATAATGCATCTTGTCACCCTAAATCCCTTCTATAAAACCTATGTAATCCCAAAATTAGACTTCATATTTTGCCCAGATTACACCACAGAGCACCTCAAATCCTAAACTTTTCCAAACCCCCGGCCTATTGGTTGTTTAATCCCACATGTTCAGTGATTTTTTTTCCCAAGTCAGGCTCATGTCTGACATACACACTCAACTAAGTGTCTTGCCCAAGAACAAACTGTTTCATCTGTGGAACCTAGAACAGAACACTTCCTGTTTTCTGCTTAAGAGAAAAACTCTTGGTAAATAAGTGTGAATGAACCAAATACAACTCCAGATACGTTTGTGATGAAGAAACAACAACGTAACGTGACTTAAATCTCACCCAAATAAAGAGTTTGTAAAGTTGGAACAAAAACGGACAGACCCTTTAAACTGCTGCACGACATGTGAGGAAAGGAAGACACAGTTTTATGCTAATTCGATAACACTTGATTACGGTTGATTATAGTTGTACATATGTGGCGGGAGTGGGCGGGAGTTGTCAAGTACAAGTTGGAGAATGTCATGTCCCACTTTCCAGATGAGCTTGTTTTGGAGAGGCTTAGTGCACACTGTTTGAAGAGGGATGTGGATGGTGCTTAGCAATTACCTAGCAGCAAAACTTCACATCTCCCTTTGTCTTCACTGCTTTACAAAGAAAATGTACTCGAAACAAAGAGTGGAATCGCAGGTAAAACAATGTTAAAAATGGGTATTATGCAAGATTCAGTTATGTTATAATGTCGTTGTTACCTTGTTAGAAACGCAAGCTCATGGTTTTTTATGTCACCCATGTATGTTTGAGTAAACTTGAGTGGAAAACAAAACTGAAACAAATGACTATTTTAATATTTTGGAGAATTGTATAAAGATTAAATGTCATGCTATGTTACACAGAATTTATTTGTGTGAGTTTTAAGCCGTGAGAAAACTTGTTAGAAACTTGTTACCTCATCCACCTTGTTTCATTCGCACATATTTGAGGAATCCTGCATTATTAGTCTGTCTACAAAGCTCAAAATGTTCTGTTCCACCTTGTATGTCGTGTAATGGAAGTTTTCAAGTTAACAGCTCCTTTTATCTTTAGTTCAGAAGAGTTTGGCAATTGTGGGACTGAAATTATACAAATAATTTTAGTGAAAGTGCATGTGGAAATTAAATACACAAAGGAGCACTTCATGAATATTCAGTTTAAGAGAAGAACTCAGACTAAATGTGCAGGGTTTGTGTGTTAAACATGTGTGAATGAAACATATATATGACATGAATCAGAAAATAGAGTAACATGGCCTGTGACAAAGAGGGCCTTTGTCCCTGTATTTTCACTTTCAATTAATTTAAAATCTAATTATCCATATTCAACTAAACTGCTAAATATAACTATCCCGGGTTTGTTTTATTTAGTTTTGTTTAGTTAAGCCCAACACAAGTTACTTTAAATATAATTTATTTAGTAAATATGTTTAAATTGGTTTCTCAGTCACTTACCAGAGCTTACCTGTTGCACCACATGGTCTGAGAACAAAAGAGGGGGCGTGGCTGAAGTCGGCCATATTTACACCTTTCAAGGGGGAGGTTTGGATCAGACCATGTGGAGGGAGAATTGGTTTTAGTTCTTTTTGTTGTATGGATTTTGTATATTTGGTTTTGATTTTTCAGTGTTTATAGTTTATATTTAAACACGTTTCTGTAAGGGGATTTAGGCCCTGAAAGCCTGGTTAACTCAGGTAAAGTAAGTATAGTTGCTACACCTCTCAGTAGTACTGACCTGGGGGGGAGGTACTTCCTGACTATAAATTCAGTGCAGTTCAGCCTCTGGAGAGATCACCCACAGTGTAGCTCTGTGCACGTGCTATTTTCTTTTGTTTCAGTCATTTCTGTTGCTTTTGACTTTATTTGAGCAGAGTTATTTTTTTGTAAATATGTATATTTTTGCCACAAAGCCACAGTGAACTTGGATTAAATAAACTGGTGAAATGGACATTTTTGAGTCTGCCTCCTACTTGTGACCACATTGGCCAGTTTCCCCACATGGCCCCTTATAGAGGCCCATATAGAAATGCAATACCTGCTCTTTAAGACAATGACTATGTGAAAGTTTCAGACAAGACTAATTATCTTATCTTTTCAGAACCATCTTTATAGGAGTTCAGAAGCAGTTAAATACATAAACTATAGACCCACCCAGGGGACTGACTCTCATCTAATTAATGAATATCGTCTAATTTCACTCAAATGTTATTGGCCAATTAGTTACTCACACTTTGCATACGCTCTGACCAACAATCCACAAATCACTCCAAATACAACTTTAGGTGCATAAATGAGAAGGCGTCCCAATCCATAGTGTGTGTTTTTTTTTTTTTTACAGTGGTGTAATATGGCGAATTTTAGGTTTTCCTGCTCTGCTTTTTCTTTTTGTGTTCTGGTGAGTCTCCCTAACGTTTCCTTTTCGCGTTCCTTTTGGTGTTGTTACTTTTTTCAGACGATGGAACAGATATCGACTTCCAAATTCATCTGATTTCCTTGTTGGACATACAATTTCATGCAACTTTTTCTACTAAATTAATGTTAAAATGTAGCTTCAAAACTACCACTTCATGACATCACAAGGTGGAACAGAGCATTTTGAGTTTTGGAGATGTAGACAGACTAACAAAAATGACTCAAAAATGTGAGAATGAAACAAAAGTGTAATGAGACAAAACATTCCCACATTGGCCAGTTTCCCCACATGGCCCCTTATAGAGGCCCATATAGAAATGCAATACCTGCTCTTTAAGACAATGACTATGAGAAAGTTTCAGACAAGACTAATTATCTTATCTTTTCAGAACCTTCTTTATAGGAGTTCAAAAGCAGAGTTAAATACATAAACTGTGGACCCACCCAGGGGACTGACTCTCATCTAATTAATGAATATCGTCTAATTTCACTCAAATGTTATTGGCCAATTAGTTACTCACACTTTGCATAAACAATAAAACGCCAATGACTTTTTAAAATTGCTTCAGTTTTTATGTTTATTTCAGGAGAGATAAAGATATTATTTCAGACTAGAAGATGTTTCTGCATAATGACTACAACTTAATTAGCCTTAACGAAGCATGAAGAAAGATATTATTCTTAATTCTTTAAAAAAAAGGTTTTGAAAATAATAATTCAGACTTAGTAACTACTTAAATTACGAGGTGAGGAGGGAGTTCTTCTCTCAAATGGAAACCAAGAAAAGGTAAAACTACCACTTCATGACATCACAAGGTGGAACAGAGCATTTTGAGTTTTGGAGATGTAGACAGACTAACAAAAATGACTCAAAAATGTGAGAATGAAACAAAAGTGTAATGAGACAAAACATTCTAACATTATAAAAAGCTCATAAGAGTCATTGCTGTTTAATATAGAACCTTTTAACTCTTTGTGCATTATGAATTAAAACGTCTAAATGTTTTACAGGCCCTTTAAGGCTTTGTCAATAACATTAAACTCTCTGCCAGTGTAACTTACTGTATAATCAAATGTACTGATTGACTGGATTGATTTTTTAATGTACAGCAAAAAAGTGTAATTCATCATTATTGGCCAGAGCGTATTAACTATAATGTAGCTCCACCGACATGTGTGGATGAGGAATGCACCAATCCGGCTTTTTCACTCCCAATTTCGATACTACGGCTTTAAATATCCGCCGATCCCCAAACAGATACCAGTTTAGAGACGGAAAATAGGATTAATTTCCTTTTAAAAGACGTATATACCGCAGAATCTACTCATGAGCTTTAAGACGGAAAACAGGATTAATTTCCTTTTAAAAGACGTATATACCGCAGAATCTACTCATCTGAGCTTTAAGTCAGGTTAAAATGTGATTATTTAAGCAAAAACGCACCTGAAGTTTTGATTTGTTTCATTCGCACATATTAGATTAACCCTCAGTCTGTTTGCAAAAGCTCAAAATGCTCTGTTCCACCTTGTGATGTCATGAAGTGGTAGTTTTGAAGCTACATTTTAACATTAATTTAGTAGAAAAAGTTGCATGAAATTGTATGTCCAACAAGGAAATCAGATGAATTTGGAAGTCGATATCTGTTCCATCGTCTGAAAAAAGTAACACCAAAAGGAACGCGAAAAGGAAACGTTAGGGAGACTCACCAGAACACAAAAAGAAAAAGCAGAGCAGGAAAACCTAAAATTCGCCATATTACACCACTGTAAAAAAAAAAAAAACACACACTATGGATTGGGACGCCTTCTCATTTATGCACCTAAAGTTGTATTTGGAGTGATTTGTGGATTGTTGGTCAGAGCGGATTAACATGTGTGGATGAGGAATGCACCAATCCGGCTTTTTCACTTCCTATTTCGATACTACGGCTTTAAGTATCCGCCGATCCCCAAACAGATACCAGTTTAGAGACGGAAAACAGGATTAATTTCCTTTTAAAAGACGTATATACCGCAAAATCTACTCATGTGAGCTTTAAGTCTGGTTAAAATGTGATTGTTTAAGCAAAAACGCACCTGAAGTTTTGATTTGTTCCATTCGCACATATTAGATTAACCCTCAGTCTGTCTACACAGCCAAATAGTTTGCTCTGTTCCACCTTGTGATGTCATGAAGTGGTCGTTTTGATGCTACATTTTAACATTAATTTAGTAGAAACAATTGCATTAAGTCGTACGTCCAACAGGGAAATCAGATGCATTTGGAAGTCGATATCTGTTCCAGTATCGATCCCGATATCCGTGCATCCCTTGTGCGGATCAAAGGCTTAAATGCAAAACTTTACTAATGCACGAAGAAAGTTTTGCGACTGTGCTAGAAAAGAAGTGAGCAGAGCATGAATTATACAAGAGTTTAAACCCTCAGGTCTAAAAGCTCCAGCGCTGCTTTTCTGACATAACCAACTTTTAGGGCCAAATGAAAATGGATAACTGTATGTTGGAAATTTACAGGTAAATAAAGGAAAGTGGTTTCTCTCTTGTAACGGAATATATTAGCTGGGAATATTTTAGTTTTGGGAGCTACAGCCGGTATTAAATGCAGCGTTTTTTACACATCAAAAAGATACACAATCTTTTTTTAAATATTTGTTTTAATTCACCATGGGAACAGTCTTCATTTTTTAATTCTGAAACACACAGATGGAGCGTTTGTTGGATAACCAGATGGTATATGGATCAAAATAAACCATGAAAAAAAAAAAAAATCTTCTGGTCTTTTCAAGAACTTAAATTCAATCAAGTGTGAACTAGACGGTAAGAAAAAAGAAAGACCACAAGTTTAACATAAAAAGAATTGTAAGGCAGAACAAAGGAAATACAAATGGGAGCATAAAAAGAGGAACGGTTGAAGGAAGACAAATATATGATTAATAGTTAAAGAGCAGTGGGGAGAACAGTAAATATCCCTGGGTATTTCTTATAAGAGAATAAGCAATAAAAAAGCCAGAAGCAGCGAGGTGGAAATATTAGGTTTTGATGTAGTTTCTCAAAGTGCATCGACAATATTCCTTTATTTATTAGCTACGACTATGAAAAATACATTTAAAGTAAAGATCAGCGTCTCAAATTATCATAGAGAGAGCGACGGGAGAGGTGGGGTCTGGTGAGGACAGAAAAGCTTTAGTTTGAAGTAAACGTGTCAAAGTTTGGAGAAGTTAAAGCTGCAATGAGTAACTTTTCTAGAAGAGAGTCTGGGTCAAGTTATAGGTCAGATCTATGGGAGCCTGTTCATTAGGTAAGCCATTTAAAAAGGAAACAAACCTTGCAGCATCCTCATAAATGATTTTTTTTTTTTTTTAATGT
>JACN01101042.1:0-12206 GCA_000787155.1 Scartelaos histophorus | reverse complement strand
TGACATTTTTGGTTTTGCAGATAATGAGATATAGCAAAATATATTGGGTTATATTTTTTGCTTCAGCCCTAATATGTTTTATTTCTTCCTTTTTTTTTACAGTTAAATCATTATCTTTGTATACAGGGATTTATTTGTTTTTCTCTTTTTGCAGAAGCACTTTGTTCCTGCATGAACTGCCGACCTCTTTGCACTTTAATTAAAAAATAATTAAATAAAAAAAGGGACCTTGAGGAATTTTGTATTTTTGTTCTTGCAGTAGTTTTTCAGGGGTTATTTTTCCTGTACAGATATCGATATATATATTGTATATCGAGATATATTTTTTTGCTCCATATTGCCCAGCCCTGGTTACGTCCCTACTAAAAAGCATTGCTAACCTGACCTCGGCTGAAATGATCTATGACCCCACACACCCCGGTCGAATACATAATGTGCGTTAAAGCCCCCGCTCGTACGAAGTGTGTGCGGAGTGCAGATTTCAAGCCGTGTGCAGAGCTGTTTTCACGCCGAGACTCTCTGTTCTCGGCGTCTCTTTTAAACCTGTGTCTGAGGCGGAGCTGCCAGCGGGACTCCCCCCTCCGCACTTTCAACTCTCACCGGTGTCATGTGCCGACCGTCAGCGCACATACAAATGAGCCCCGAGTTTATACAATATGGCTTTTTTATTTTTATCCTTGTGAGGTTTAAAGGCGAGAAACACCCCAAAGAATATCCCGGCGTGCGCTTTTATGAGGGTTTGGAATGCCAAGGTCTCTCGCGATTCGATTTTATTCACGATAACTGTTGAAACTCATGGATTTAGCGTTTATATAAAATGCTGGTGTTTTACTTTATTGATACGTTGCAGTTGATGTCATAGGCGCTGCTTTATCTGAGCTTTATTTTAACACAAACTGACCATAAAGAGTGACTTAGATCGCATTAGCCAACAGTTTTCCAGTTAGGCTACGTTCAGACTGCAGGACTTAATGCTCCATTTGGATTTTTTTGTGAAATCAGATCTTTTTTTTTGCAAGGTCGCTCACTTTTCCAATTAAAAGCGACTTGTATGTGATCTCCAGGTTGGACTTTAATTTACAGAAGTAGCCTAAATATGGAGGCTGCATTGAGAACTTGGAGATTTTAAAGTTGCCAGAACGTGTAGGTTTTTTGTTTAAGAAGGAAATTGAGAAGGAAAATGTTTTGTGGGGCAGTGGCAGCAGCGTCCGTAGAGAGGAACGTGTGGGTGTGAAGTCGAAGAGTGGTGGGATTGTTATGTGCTTCGCTGCTTCACTGACACAGAGTTTATACACAATTTTCTCATGACGAGAAGAACATTTGTGCACATTTGACAACGTGTAGGTCGGATGAATGCGACCTGAAGTCATATGTCAGAAGATTGGATTTGTATCGTTTTTTTAGGACCACATATCCAAGACATTTCAAAAAGTAAAATGATCGGTTACTGGTTGAATAGGGCCGAAAAGATCAGATTTGGATCACTTTGGGCAGCCGTTCTGAACTTTTTTGCTGAAAATCAAACCGCTCCTGCAAATGTGCTGTTGGTTTGTATTTTTTCCTCGAGTTTTCAGACTATCTTAAAACTTTTCTGGCAGTGTTTGCTAATGTTTGCACTGTGTCGCCGTGGTAACTGTTGAACTTTCACCCATACACATTCACAACAAACACTACCAGTGTGATGCCGCTGCAAATGGTTGCAAATCCATGGTGGTTTTCAGATTGTACAGTGTGATGCTGTCATGCTCCCAGATGGGGGGCAAGAGATATTTTTACTGATACATTACATTGTACTTTACCATAAAATATCCTCCAACCCCCCAAAAAAATCAAAAAATGTGTTGAACTTGATCATTTCTATTACTGACTAGATGCAAAAAAGAAAAAAAAATCTTCATTCATTAAATGCACAGCCCTAATCTAATACCATAAACTGTATATAAATGGATAAAGCTAACCCGCTAAACAGGAAGTGAGCATGGGCGCACTTCCTGCTCCATTGACTCTGGCTCCAATTAACCTTAGATTTAAAAAAGTCTTTGAGCCTCGTCATTTTGGTCTTAAAATGTTCGTATTAACCTGCTCTACATGATCCTAGAGATTTCATTTCGCTGTTTTGTCCGTAAATAAATTTCTAACACGGAACTTCAAATGTATCTAATATACTTTTTTTTTTTAATCATTTTGTCTTTGTGGGCGCACTTCCTGCTCCATCGACTCTGGCTCCAATTAACCTTAGACTGAAAAAAGTCTTTGAGCCTCGTCATTTTGGCTTTAAAATGTTCGTATTAACCTGCTCTACATGATCCTGGTGATTTTATTTAGCTATTTTGTCCGTAAATAAATTCCTAACACGTGACTCCAAACGCACCTAATACATCCCTGTTTTTACCATTTTGTCTTCGCAGCATCCAGACAGAACCATCCCCGTCATCATCATCGGCGTCCTGGTGTTTCTCCCCGGTTTTTACCACCTGAGAATCGCCTACTACGCCTCCAAAGGTTACCGCGGCTACTCCTTCGACGACATCCCGGATTTTGGAGATTAGCCGTCGCTCTTCTGGCTCCTTTAGACTGCATACAGGAATATCACATTTGCTGTTTTTTATAAATATTGAAGGTTGGTTTGGCCTTAAAATGTGTCAGCCAGAAAATTTGAGTTAAATATTTTCTTTTCACACAAAATCTCTTTTTTGTAAAGCTAGCTGCTATTGTTTTTAGCATTATCTTACCTGCAACTACTGTATGTGTTTTCTATGTGCAAAAATATGGACTGATATGCTACCTTGTTATTTTTCATACATATAGATTATATTAAGACGTAAAATGAGAAATACCAAAAATAACGCGTCCATAGTTAAAGCTGTACCATGTAACTTTTCTCGTGGGGGTTACTATGCTAGTAGATTAGCGAAATTAAACGAAATTAAGATGTAATTTCAAAGGGCGTAATTAGCAAGCTGTAAATCCTTTAATTTTGAAGTATGGTCACGTTTTTATACAGCGCTTTATCCCCATTCACACATTCATACACCAGTGTACGCAGACACTGGTGGCGAGGTGGGTTAAGTGTCTTGCTCAAGGACACAACGGCAGCATTCATCTGTGGGAGCTGGAACCGACCGCTCAACTATTGATGTTTATGTCGAGATTGGGATTTGAACTGACAACCTTCAATGGAGAAACGCTCGACCAACTGAGCTACTGTCGCCCCAAGTACCATAATACCATAATTTCCTCTAAAAACCAACAAAATATTCAGTCAAATAATACATTTTGGAACATTTGGGAATATTTCAGTGCAGGTTTAAATTGTGTACCATTAGTACCATAATTTCCTCTCCAAAAATCAAAATATTCAGTCTAATTCTGCATAAAAACTCCCAACTCTTTACAAATATGTTCCAAAATGTATTATTTGTCAGCTAAAATTTCAGTTTTTTTGTCAATTTTTCAGAGCGGGTTTAAATTTTGTACCATAATACCATAATTTCCTCCACAAAAATCAAAATGCTCTAATCTAATTCTGCATAAACATGGCTAACTCTTCCTTGTCAGTTCATATTTTAGTCTTTTGGTCAATTCTTCTTGGCGCGTTTAAAATGTGAAGTTTTAACAGAATCTAATCATTAAAACACAAACTGGAAGTGTTCACAATGTTACAAAATATCACAAAAATTGCAGTGAGATATTTTTCCCAAATCGTTCAGCCCTATTTGCCGATCTCCATGTGTGGCTTTGCATGAAATGTTCCACACTATGGCATTAAACTTACAGACAGACTGATGTACCGGGTCGATATTTGCACTTTATAACTTATTGGCTTTCGACCCTAAATCTCCAGCGCAGCCGATATTTAGTTTTCCCGACCTGCTGCTTCTAAAAAGTGCCCAAAGATTTATTTTAACTACATGACTTCACAGATTTTTAATGTTTGCGATAAAAAAAGGTGTTTTGTAATAAATGTAAATGACAGAATTTGTGTAAAAAAAACAAAATTGGTCACATATATCAGCCCAAAAAATCTCGGCAGAGCTTATCGACCATTGTTTGTTCTGGATTCTAAACTCGGTATCGGCCGTGGAAAAAACCCACATTAGTTGATTGCTAATTCCAGAAGAAAATGACAGAATGCACCTTTTAAAAGCTTCATTTTGATCTCCAGTGCATTGCAAAGCTCTTTCTACACATACAGTAAACTTAAGTCTATCTTCTGCACAACTTTACACAATATTTTTAACACCTACAGTGTTTTTTTCACTGCGTTAGGCTCTTCTACCTTCTGCTCTGCTTGCCATCCTGATCATTTAAATAGATCTGCAAAAGGGCTTAGTTACAAACACACATCTATAGTTACAAACACACATCTATAAGCAATAATTATATATTTTGCTACTTTTTTGACTTGTGACTAAGAAGATCACTGCATATGCTGCTGTCTGAAATGGCCTTTAACATATACAGGGTGTCCCAATTTTTGTTTTAAAGCAGTTATCTTCAAAACTACCAGGTCTAACAGTTTAGGTGTTGAACAGCGCGAGTTCAATGTGGAAATTGGGATTTTGTAGGCCCCAAATGCAAACATGGTGCCAATTGACTTTTCCATTCGTATAAAATGTGGCGTGATCGCTGAAAATTAGCCGTTTGTTGAACTCCTTGATGTTTGTCGTCTGTTTTTAAGCCTGGACGAGCTGCAGACGGTTTCATTTCCAATCGTTTCCTCGAGTTACGCCAAATCATTCGAGGAATCTGGGTTTCCAAACTTGTTCTCCTTATGGACGTCTTTAGGCTTTGCCAGAGTTTTTCACGAACTTACTCAACCTTCTCTTCTGACGTTGATGATGTTCTACCAGATCATTCAGCTCTGTATTTTTTGGTACCAAGAACAAACATGAAACCTCAAATATAATATCTTGATCTGTTTTTAAACAGTCTGTGAACATTTGAGGTTATTTCAAGACTTCCCTCGAAATGATGTCAGTTTTTTGGGACACCTTGTATATTTGTAGCAATAATTTGAATATGAGAAATCTATAAAAATCTCCTGTACCTGATGTGACATGAGCAACATTTGTCTTGCCCTAATTTTTGAAGGACCCATATTATGCCACGGTTTGATCTATGTTATAATGCTGTTTCCTCATCAAAAACTCATTTGAAACTCGGCCCCAGATGTTCTGTTGATGAGCTTCATTTGGCTGAAACTTAACGCTACGGGTGACGTCAAACTCCTTTAGTCCACAATATGTCCAATCTCTACGAAACAAAAGGTAAAAAAAGTATCTGTTAACCTGAAAACTACCCCGTCACCAGGTGGAACGAATCATTTTGAGCTTTTTGACCTTTTAAAGCATTTAATTTAATGTTATTCATCATCTGAAAGTGACCGTTAGCATGCTAGTTTTTGTTAGCTTCACCGTCTCGCCAAAACGCACTGGTCTATGAAAGTTAAAAGTTGCGAAAAAGATGCTTAGAAACTCAATTTGGTGAATAATTAAATGAGTTTGGACGACTGCAAACTGTTTAAAACAAACTAGTACCGTAGTAGTAAACTAGTCACTTTTTTAAGACCGTAAAAAAATCAAGTCCCCCGCCTTAAAATGATCGTTTCGTCGTCTCTAAAAGGTCAGATTCATTTTAAAGTCGCACACTGGGGATACCGCTGTTTTGTTACCAATCTATTGCGGATTAACTGCCTATTAAGAGTCTGTTGCTCAAACTACCGCATTATTCTGGCTTTTCTTTCTGCTGAAAATCACCTCCGCCGTAAAGTCATTTTCACGCAAAATATATTTCATTCTGTTAATCATTTCTTGCCGTTCGGTTTTTAATCACTCCTTAAGCAATAATAAGTGTCGACAGTGTTTTGATTGTTGTTCGGTTTTCTCAATCATCCTAGTTGTAAATGAAACTGGAAGACAGGACATTAAATGCAACATAAATCTGTCTTTTATAATGAAAATTCTGCTTTGACCTTGAGCTCATATTTACGCTGTACATACTATAAATAATCAGCACTATATGTTATTAATGTTTTCTCATCGCAAACATACCTGGAGTTGCGTTTTTTTATTTCATTCACGTATGTTTAAGATAAAATGGGCATACAGGAAGTGCTCCACTGTGTTTTTAAACTCCATGCACCTTCACTAGAATCATTAGGATCATTTTAACCCATGAAAGAACGAAACTAAACACAACTCCAGGTGCGTTTTTGGTGAAGTAACGTTATAAAATGGCTTAAAACTCGCGTAAATGTCTGTTACTTCCACATGAGAGACGTGTCAGTCAAAATAACTTTACTATAATCCAATGTTAGAGCTTGATTAAGTCTGCAAACTTACTGTATTAATGTTATAGTTTACAGGAAATGTGTGGGTTAGATTTTGATTTTAAATGAAGAAGAATGGCAAACGTGCTCAGCTCAAATGTAGCTTTAACTGGACAATTGTAATGCTGATTTATTCTAGTTTACAACAACTTTGGACCTGATTTGTTTGTTATAATCGGCTCTTTTCACGACCAGGAAGACGTTTGGAAACATGCGACACTGGGCTCTACCGACTGTGATAAAACCCACTGAAGTATTGTAATTTCCGGAGTATAAGCCGCACTTTGAACTCAGTGCAGCAAATATATGGACGGATTATTTGTTTGGCAGAAAACGTCTCTGTCTGTGCGGTGAACATATAGATCTAGGGTTAAAGTGAAGTTGCGGCGTTAGCGAGTGATGCTGTCGGCGCTAAAACTGTTTATCCCCGTGTGATAAAATAAGTGACGACGCTAAATTATTCACACACGAAGAAACGCATATGACGCAGCTTTTAAGTTAAAGGCGACTGATCTGAAGAAGGACGTAGAGCTGCTGCTGTAAACTCTGCATCGGCGAGTCGATGGCGAGACGATGGCGCGAAAAGCGACTCAAAAAGACGACAAACACTTTCAGAGACTTGAAACTTGAACTTGAAAACGTTCTTGAAGACGTGGACACCTGCGGCTTATACTCAGGTGCGGCTTATATATGTACAGTTTTAAAATTTAGTTGAAATTTAGTTGATGCGGCTTATATTCAAGTGCGCCCTATATTCTGGAATTTACGGTAAATGTGATCAGTGGTAAAATTAATGTTGTTTGGAATCATCTTGAATCTGGCATCCTCGTCTTTTCTAATCGCATGTACCTGGTTCGTTCGGAGTTGTGCGTCAGTGGGAAAATGATGAAAACTGAGGTACGGCTGTAATTGTTGATTCGCTGAACATAACGGAACGCTACAAAGACGTAGAGACGAAGAAAAGTGGGACATTATCTCATTTTTCCTCGATTTCGTCAGACTTTCCACGAACGGAGCTCCTTGGAAGTTGTCTCCGCATGTTTCCAAACGTCTTCCTGGTTTGTGACGTAAGCGTGAAGAGTCTATTTGGTGTTTTTCTTTCGTTTTGTCAAGACTATCCAATCAGAATGAGACCCAGGCGAGTCTCTCATTTGGGTTGCCAGTTCCAGCGCTGAAATCCTGCTGTTTTAAACCTAAAATGCCTCTTTCCAATCTGAATCCTCGCTGTTTAAACCCGAGAACCTGCAGCCGAGCATTGACATATGCAATTTAAACCACTGGCAATTCATGTTCAGGAATTTAGCCATTTTCTGACCTAATTTTTAAACTATAGGCAGTCGAGACTACTTTTTTTTCTTGTTTTATTTTAAGGAATTTAACTTCAACTTAAATGTAGCTGAAACAGAAGAAATTCTCAAGTAAAAGTATGAAAAAATCTGCTTGAGTAAAGGTATGAAAGGACTTAAAAGTAAAAAGTTTAAGTATTTCATGCAGATCTTGAGGTCTTCCAAAGATTTTTTTTTTAGTTTTGGATTAATACGGGAAAATGGCTAATATCCTGAAAACTATGATGGGAACGTTTGTGTTTCTACATAGTTTTTCTCCATTTCGAAGTAGGTTACGACAATCTATTCGCCGTGACGGTCACTCGATGCTAGGTGGCGCCGTCCCTCTTCCGCGGCGACACTTTCCAGCGATCGTAGCGAACACAAAAAGAGCCCGTTGCACTTGGGCTTCGGGGAATGTTGTGTAGCACCGCTCTCTTAATGAATGGAAATGTCAGTACGCCGCCCCACCGCCGCGTATACCTCTTCAAATTACTCACTCCTCAAATGCTAACAGCCCTCGCGTTCAGGTGAGAGCGCACACAAACCCTCCACACACAAAACGCACAACACAACCCCACGCCGCAAACGTTTTATATCAGCCCGTTCTTCTCCTCGTGTTTTTACCGCGTCTGATTTTCTAAGCGGCTTCGGTGTGTTTTTGAATGAAATAGACGACTGTATTGTGCGAAATGTGACGACGCTGTATGTTTCTGAAAGAGGTTTTGTCATGCGCGTTGCTTTTAGGAGTGGAATAAAAGTCTTACAAAATGTGTCGGTTTCTTTATTTGGTGCAGGGTAATTTTGTTAGAAGAAACACTTGAAGAAATACTCAAGTAAAAGTATATCACATGAAAAAACTACTGCAGTAAAAGTATTAAAGGATCTGTTTAAAAATGTACTTGAAGAGTAAAAAATGTAAGTATTTCATGAGGTTTTCTAAGGCTGTATTTGTATTACTTGATTTTTTTTTTCTTTTTTCCTGCCAAATTATGAAGTATTATGAATATTCCAGATTCATGGTCTAAAAAAGACAAGGACAGTGATAATACAAAATAATAAACCTTTATGTTTTTAAAAGACAGTCATACCAGTGGCTCCACATACTGGACAGATGTGGTATTGCACTGAAGCTCATATTTGTGAATGACTTTATTATTTGATTTGTTCAGTCTTCAAATAAAACTGTTTTTCAGTAACAATTAAACCCTCGGCCTTTTCAGCAGATCTCAAACAGTAATATAAATACTTTAACTTTTCAGTGTGTACTGGAGTAGAAAGTACAAATACCTGGTCTTAGATAGAGTCAAGTAAAAGTAAAAGTCAAGTGCAAAAACTTATTTTTTTTTTTTTACTACTTATACTCCGCTGTGAGCGCTGTGTTTTGCAATAACCAAAATCACCTGAACGTCACAACGCAAAACTCCTGAAATCAGTTGAGACGATACAGAATAAAAGTTTTAAAAGAGTTAATTTAGTAACTGTATCTTAAATAATAATAATGATAAACTACTACTACTACTACTACTACTACTACTAATGCTACTATTACTACTACTACTACTACTGCTGCTACTAAAACTGCTACTACTACTACTACTGCTGCTGCTGCTACTGCTACTGTCACTGCTGCTACTACTACTACTGCTACTGTTGCTACTACTGCTACTACTACTATTAGTACTACTACTACTACTGCTACTACTACTGCTACTGCTACTGTTACTGCTGTTACTACTACTACTACTACTGTTGCTACTACTGCTAATACTACTATTAATACTACTACTACTGCTACTACTAAAACTGCTACTGCTACTACTACTACTACTACTGCTACTGTTGCTACTACTGCTACTATTACTATTAGTACTACTACTACTACTACTACTACTGCTACTGCTACTGCTACTGCTACTGTTACTGCTGCTACTACTACTACTACTACTACTACTACTGCTACTGTTGCTACTACTGCTAATACTACTATTAGTACTACTACTACTACTACTAATAGTAATAATAAAGGACTCATGTTACTTTCTGATCTAATATTGTTTCCTCATCACAAACAGACCTGCAGACCTTGTGTTTTGTTTCATTCACACTCAATTCATTCAATCTCATGTTTAACGCACAAACCCGAGTTCTCAAACAGAAAACCCTCTGTTCCACCTTGTGATGTCATGTGGTGATACAGGAAGCGCTCTTCTGTGTTTTTAAACTCCACACACCTTCACTAGAATCATTTCGATCATTTTAGCCAATCAATACTGAACAAAAGTTAAACGTTAGCTCTTAGCTTCATCAAAATGTGGAACAGATACAAACTAATAAAAGGATTACTCAAACATCTGGGAATAAAAAAAATACAGCTCCAGGTCTGTTTTGAGGATGTAACAATATTAAAATATGACTTAAACCTCACAAGTGTCCATTTTGCGTCATATAGCACCTTTTATAACGAGTGTGTATGTTTATAGGCTGCGCTATAACAAGATATTAACATTATTATAATAGAAAAAAGCAGCAGTGCAAAAACAAAAGCGCAGTGGAACAACCTGATATTCGACTGAGTCACTAATGGCCTATTTAACGACTTAAAATCTCCGCTGATTTAACTTTAAGCGCACTTTAAACTTCTGATAGGTGTGGCTCTGCAGGCCTTTTGTCTGTTATATAAAGATAGGAATTGTGGTTAGGCTAAAGCTAAATAAATATTATGCTAACGTGCAACAAAAAGACATTGTGTTAAGTAGGTCAAAGGGCCGATATGTCGCAATTTTCCGATTTAGGTTATATATAATGTCTCCTCGTCGCAAACATAACCCTGCGTATTTAAGTTCTTCTCTGAGAAAACACCCCGTTCCACCCTGTGATGTCATGTGGTAATACAGGTAATACGGCTCCACTGTAATTTTAAACTCCGTACACCTCCACTAGAATAATTTGGACGATTTAAAACTTGAAATTGAATCTCGTAACTTGAAAACTACCACTTTGTGACATTTTAAGGTGGCGTTTTGAGGTTTGGAGGCCTAGACGGACGCAAAACGCAACTTCGAGTCCGTTTTTGAGGAGGAAATAACCAAAATATCGTAATATCGTCTCGTCCAAAGTCTCAATATATCAAATTTCAAGCGTCTTTGCTTAAATTCACTGTTAGAGCACAACAATAGTGAAAAGAAACATAAATTTCAAGCGTCTTTGCTTAAATTCACAAAACAGCAGCGAAACGAAACATATTGGAACTACATAGACCATGATGCTTTGCTCTGTTTCAGCCCAGTTTACACAATCCAATAACTTATTAAGCACTTTTATATCTTAAGTCATTGGTTTATGACAGAAACAAAGGCTCAGTCAAGGGATTTTTAAAGTGTATTCACAAGATTGTTAGAAAATATCGCAATAAATGTCGTACTTGCAGGTCATAAGAGACAATCTCACGTAACGCAGGACCTTAAATTACAGTTTTATTAGTATTTATTATGATGTTATCTCTCATAGTCCAGTAACAGAGCCATAAAGATAAAAATAACTTAATAAATCGGTTAATATTAATGCTTGGAAAAGGTGCCATAAGCTATAAAAGAAACAGAAAGAAGAAACATTACACAAGTGGACCTTGACAATTTCTTTTTTGTACTTGAAAACTACCACTTCATGACATCACAGAGCGAAACGGAGCATTTTGAGGTTTGGAAATGCAGACAGACTAAAAATGCAGCAAACAAAACTCCACATTCAAACTCAAAATCAAACTCAAAGCACAAAAGAGTCAATTTTGTGTAATAAAGGAACCTTAACACAGATGGAGGCTAATTTTTGTTGTAATACGGTAAATTATAGACTCACTATGGTCAGGTTCAACATCTGTGCATTTACCTTTTGGATATTTTATGGTAAAGTACAATGTAAACCCGGATCTACAACTTTTTTCCTCCTCCAAACAGAAATTGAGATGACGGTAAGAAAAACGTTGGGTCTTTGGGCGCAGTTAAGACGCCTATAAAAAATAAACCTCTGTCCATTTTTAGTGCACAACATCAAACTTCAGAATGATACTTTTTTGTCATTTTGTGGGTATTTGAGAGCTTCTTTATCATGTGAATAAATATCATGAAAAATATTGAGCTCAAAATTGACCTTTGACCCTTATTGGCACTTCCTGTACTCTGCCTTTGTATCAAAAATAAGGACTTGTGCACACTTTTACTGCCTTTTGCCTTTTACCTTTGCACAATAAAAGGTTTCTTCATGATAGCAGCTCGTTGTCAAATTTTGGGAGTTTTTATACTTTGGTCTGGACAAAACAGAAACTCTGAAGTCATTTTTCTCACTTTCACACTCATAAGGTGACATAAGGTCTTTTACCTTTGTAGGACAGAATAATAACGAGCATGTATTTGACCACATTTTTATTATTTAAATAAATAAATAAATACTTAATTTAGAAAAGTATTTCCCTCTATTCCCTATATTTATTTATTATTTATTTACTTGATTTATTTTATTTACTCAGTGCTTTATTATTATTATTATTATTA
>KN489101.1:0-17982 GCA_000787155.1 Scartelaos histophorus | reverse complement strand
GTGCGTGCGTGCGTGCGTGTGTGTGTGTACAATACGTGAGTGTGCATGCTCGACATACAGAGGCAGGCTGGAGGAATGGGACACATGTATTCTCATTGGGATTGCATGGAACATCTGGTCTTTTAACATGAGAAGTGATGAACGTAATAAATCTGCCCGAGTATCCGAACAAACGCAGATGGCTCAGCTCTGGAGATGGTCAGAGAATGAAAATCAGATCATGTGGCTTTAGTGTTTGTGTGTTATCGGCTCTGCTTTGGAGGTTTCACAGTTATTCAGAGTTAGCCCCAACACAGCAAATGTTAAGGTAAAGGTAGGGAGGCTCGTCCTCTGCATTTGACCCATCCCTCAGTGCTCATCCGTGGACCCGTCTCTAGAGCTTGAGCTAGTCTTGGTCAGCCAAAAATTGTACTTGAGTAAGAATAAATTTACTTCAAAATAGTATTACTCAAGTATAACTGTATAACAAATTGTCAACATAAAGCTTTTGTCTCTTGGCTTGGTTACAGTGGGAAGAGTAACCAAAACTTTTACTCAAGTAAAAGTACTGATCAATAAAAAACATTACTGATGTAGCAGTAAAAGAACACTGTTAGAAAAGTACTCTGAGAAGTATTATTTCCTCAAAAACTTACTCAAGTAAATGTAACATGCAAAATGCAGAACATACAACACTCCACACGGAAAGGTTTGGGCATCCCAGGAGTTGAACCCACAACCTTACAGGTCACATTCTCTCCTTACAGTACAGTCTCACCAAATGCTGAGTTAATCTTGTGATGAAGTGCCCTATTTCCAATGATGGCTACTTATAAGTAGAGTCAACATGCAGAGTAAACAAAGCTATAGTTGCAGTTTATTAGCCAAACTCAAAGCATCACATAACGAAGCATTAAAACAAGGCACAGAATCAAAGAAATGCAGAAAAGCTGACAATACACAGAAAGGAGTTTCTATGCTTTTTGTTAAGCCTAAAGGTGGTGGTTTAAAAAAAAACAAACATAAACCCCTATGCTCACTATGCCTGGCCCAACCCTGTCTTGTGTTCCACATTTGTCATCACTCGTTGATGTTATCCAGTATAACAGTATAACAGTATAACATATTCATTGTCTGTATCTTTGTTGTCCTATAGTGACTATAATGAAGATTGAATGGGAGTCTACCTGAGTCAGTGCGCTCCATCAATCTACTGGAGTTACTGGCAAAGATTTCACCAATATGTTCAGATTATCACATTATAGAATCTCTAGAGTTAAAAACTGACCTGGTGGGCAGGTCAGAATTATATGTCAGAATGAACGGTCCGTTTGCAGATTTATTGATCTGGTTTACAGTTAATCTCTGTAGTTACTTGCATGACCAGCTGGTCCCTACATTTTGTCTGAATCGAGAAGGGTCTAGAACCAGACCACACAGCGTGAAAATCCTCTATCCAAACTTGAGATCATCCAACCACAGCTGCTAATTTGAAGCACTTGTCCTTCAAATTTGGAAATTCTCTTAACATTCAGAACAAAATATATCACTTCTTTTACCTGAGATGGTGCTTCGATTATTGATTCTGTAAAAGTCATGTTTGTTATTGACACAAACGCACCATCTCTCTGACTCGTTGATTCGCCTGTTAATCACTCCTTCTGAAATCAGGGAGCCAGTATATGTCTCTAGATAGAGAATTACTGGAGCTTTCATATAAAGCAAAAACTGGCACAAAGCTCAAAGTCTTTACCTGTCAGAAAACTAAACTTTTTTCACAATAGCTTCAAAAAGTGGTGCAATTATTCAACCCCAAAGGCGTGATTGTTTTAAGCTGAAAGAACTTTTTATTATTTTAAGACTCACATAACAAGTTTTTGGAGTCCCCCCAACCCCTAACAATACATATATACATATACAGTAAATCACACACTGAATTATAGCATTGACCATTTTATCATTAGCCTCTAGAACAAGTGAGCTGATATGTGCTGTTAGACTGTTAGAAAAGTCCTTAGCAAATGACACAAGGCGGCCTTAGCCGACAGCTTTTCAGTTAATCACACTTACCCTTTTTGTTGAAACTGTTTTAATGGCACCATGAACTCTCATAGTGAACACAGGTATATTGTTTATGTGGAAAGTTAACATGACCTTAAACAGAAGTCGCCTTGAGTAGTCTGACTTTACACAATCTCCTTCAGAATGTTTTTCACAGCGCACTCCCAAATATCCATAAGCCTGGAGCGTGCAATTACCTGTATGAGAGGAGGGCTGCTGGGGCTGCAGGGCGCTCGCTCTCCCCCCTGCACGGGCGGAGCAGCCAGCCTCTGCCACGGGCCTGGGTAACTGTGCAGAAAATAAAGGCCCCAAACTCATTAGGGCTCATTTGGGGAGGGGAGGGAGTGTTCTAATTCCGACATCGGGCTGACTTCAGATGGGCGAGCTCCATCTGTGCACCAGGTCTGAGGCGAGGCGTGCAGATCAAATGGTGTGGCACAAAGAAGTTACCTCACAGTCAGTAAAGACAAAGTAGCACAATAAAATGTAACTTATGTTGAGTCTTTACATCTGGCATGTGATGCAAATTCAGACAATGCACAGTAAAGAAGCACTGCGTAACTTTTTGTCAGAGGTTTATTTCCAAGGAGAAGCTTTGCGTTGAATGCCCCGCAATGATGTTAAAGAAGACATATTTTAATTCTATAGGGTATTAATTGCTAACACATAATATATTTAAATTAGTATGTTAGCATTTTCCAAACAATAAAAGGTAATTGCGAAATTTGAGATAGAAAAACAAAGAAAATATAATATATAGAAAATGTAGACATAATTGTAAAAGCATTTCACACATGCATTTAGAAGGTCTAATGTTTATTTGAAAAATTGTCAATTTTTTCAGAATTTTTATCTTTATATTTTTGTTTCCTTGGAGTTGAGACTTTGAACTTTCCTGGGACCCAACGAAGAACAGTAACAGCTTGTGGCTGTGGTGGTCAGAGGGGCCAGTGGTGCAATAGTACAATAGTACTACAATAGTATTTTACCACTACTGAGTGTGGAGTAAATGTATAATGGACTGTAAAGTGTCTTTAATGCCCAATATAGCACTATATACTAACCAATAATAATAATAATAATAATAATAATAATAATCATCATCATCATCATCATCGTCGTCATCATCATCATCATAATCATCATAATTAATCCCTCAGCCAAATCAGCAGGTCTCAAACAATATAAAAAAGTACTTCCTGCTATTCAGACCAGGTTAAAAATGTAATGGATTAGAAAAAAAGAACAGATTGCTGCTCTAGGGTGTAGTAAAGTAAAAGTATCTACGATAAAAATTTGCTTTACTTTTTGTTTTTTGGTTCTGGTTAATCTATTGGAAAACTCTGAATGGACATTATGCCAGAGAAAAGAGTGTGTGAAGAATTTTTAAGTTGGGATAAAACTTCCGTTGGTAGTTGGGTTTTAAGATCATAGTCAGAAGTTACAAAACGACTGCCCTTCTTTGGTCTCTTTCAAAATCTTGTCCTTTGATAGGCAAGGATCCCAGATGGTAACGCAGTATTGGAGAGTGCAGCATTCTGGCCTTGCTTGGCCTCCGTGACAATGCATTAACGATCCTGTACTTGATTTTTCCCATGTTTATTGTTCAGTAATTAGGAAGTACATGTTAGAGGTACGGAGGAACTCATTATCCAACAATCACTGCCATCTTACCGCCACTGTAAACCTCTGCACTGGTCTCTGAGAGTTGTGAAAAGATCTTATTAATTGGCATCTCTGTGAATCTAGTTTTCCCATTTTTAAGGCAACAATCGGGTTCCGCACTTTCAACTTGTGTGCACGCCTACATTCAGGTGCGTTTGCGTAAAATGCACAATCACTGGACATTTGGTCATTTAATCCGAGCTTCAAATAACACACCACTTCTACATATAAACCCTTTTAATCGCCCCATCACATTCCTACCAACCTGCGCCAACAGAGCCCCACTGATCCGACGCCAGTGCACCATATGCTCCACCACGGCACCGAGAAAAAACAGCGCTCAAGTCCCGAAGAATAAGAATTTTATTAACTTTATTAGGTGTGGAGTTCACTTTTGCGCGCACTTTCGGGGCCATTGCACACCGCTTTTCCACCAAACCTATAATTAGACACAAGCAATTAAGCTAGGCGACGCTAGCGCATATGGTATGATCCGCGGGCTGCCTTTGACTGTTCTCATTACAAAGGCAAAAAATGTCCGGAGACCCAAGATGAGTTAAACATCGCACTTGTCTGGTACTTTACTTCAAATCCATCCAAGTGCAGTTATTTTTACACCCCGATAGAAGTCTGCTGGCATGGTGTGGGATCGTGGAGTTTTTGAAGGTTTTTAGAGTCTTGTAAGACAGTTTTTGCATGAGATTTATTACGTGGTTTTCAAAATAAAAGTGGGAATTTCAAAGCAGCCCCACGGAGTGACGGGATGGAGCACCAAGGCTGGCCAAAACTGATACTTCTGTGAACATTTGAAAAGAGAGTGATCTATGGAGTTGTCTCGAAGTTCACTGTTATTTTTTTATAATTCGGGTTTTTTTTAGGTTGTGAGAAGTATTATCAATATAAATGCTGTTGCTGTCAGCTGGGTCACCTCTCTATCTAACTTTGTCTAGTGATGTCACTTCAATGTTGCCATCCAAACTACGTAACTACATATCTTCATGGACATGCAGATGGTGGGTCATCCAAAAGAAAAGTTAAATACAAAGCATATACAAAGAACATAAATGTATGGAATGGCCCCGCCCAAAATCTCAAACTTGGCCAAAGGACACTAAACTCATCCGTAATTAACAATTATCAATTTATTGAGGTTATGGAAAAAGATAACAACAATAAAAAAGCAATATAACTGAGAAGAAACTCTGGTACTGGGCCTTCAATAAGAATATAATTATAAAGCTGATGACGTACAATGTAGATCAGCGGTCCCCAACCCCCGGGCCGCGGACCAGTACCGGCCCGTGGGTCATTTGGTACTGGGCCGCACACAAAGAATAAATAACTTTATTTATTTCAGAATCTGAAAGATATTTTATTTTGAAAAATGACCTGATTCTCTGTTACATCCGTCTATGTCACTCTTGACGCTCTACAAGGCGCTCTTCTCGGTCATGTGATAGGTCACCGCTAAAATAAACCCAGGAGCTATGATGAGTAAAAAACAAACGTCTTTGGAAAGTTTCTTTGCAAAAGGGAAAAGGCCCAGCCAGGAGACAGAAGAGGAGCCTACAACTTCCAAGAAAAAGAAAGCTACATTTAATAGACAATATCAGGAGTCCTACTTAAAATACGGATTTATCCCAACAGGAGATTCCCACTGCACTGAGCTGCTCTGCATAATATGCAGCGACTGGCTCTCGAATGAGGCAATGAAGCCCTCAAAACTGCTTCACCACTTGGAATGCAGCTCATATCATATTATTTTGTTGTATTTATCCGCCGCACCTTAAACGCTGGTCTGTGAAAATATTGTCTGACATTACACCGGTCCGTGGGGCAAAAAAGGTTGGGGACCGCTGATGTAGATGACAATAGATCAACATCAACTCATTATTTTCCTGTTTCTTCAAATACTAATATAACATTTAATATCAAGAGCACACATGGCCCTCGGAGGAGCTGCTTCAAGGACTTTCTCCTGTTCTTCTCCTCAGCTGCCTTGGCCTCCAGAACTGCCCCCTTCATGATCTCTGACCCTGCCTCCTCCTGTAATATCTCCTGGAGACATTAAACAAAAGCAGATGGCTCTTTGTCTTCCTTCTTCAGCTCCTTCTCATCTTCGGTGGACTTCTGTGCCTCTGGTTGGAAGTCAGTGCAGAACATCTGGAGAACATTTGGTGGATGCACAGCAGTGGACGGAACAGCGTCGTCTCCTCTTGGTCGGGGATGGACTTTATTGTTCTTTCGTCTCCTAAGTTTAACCTTGTCCCTCTCTTCCACAGATGGCAGAAGAGGCTGAGGAACAGAGAAGCTAATGAACAAAGAAGAAATGAACACGATGGTGGAGTAAACCAAATAATTCAAGCGCACTTAACTATAGTTGCAGTTAGCAAGTCAATAGGTGAGTTTTGATTATGTCAATTCCGGCTCCAACTATCAACTTTACATCTGATTTCTTTGTTTCTGTTCTTTATCCATTACACATGAGACAATTACCGTTCAAAAGTGTATGTTTAAACACAAAATCAAATATGTAAATGTAGTAATAATCTAGACATATGATTATCAGTGTGTATATCTCATTAACTGCCAGTTACTGCTAATGCTTCTTACATCAACCTTATACACTTTCTGCCACATTAAGAACCTGCAGTCCTTTTTAATGAAAGATGGGTTGAGGCTAAATGAAAGAGGAAATTGTAAAAATGTCCAATATTTGCATTCAGCTGATGTGCCGTGGATCCTGAGGTGACATCACTCTTCACACTTAACAATCCTATTCTGTACAAAAACTAAGCAAAACAGACACTGCAGACACTATTTAGACATCTACAGACACATTCTGTAATGCAAGTACAGAATATTTCAGTCTCATTTCCAAAGCTCCATTCATGTATCAATATCAGAAAATTGTGTGGTATCATTTAAACTGAATGGCAAAAGAATGTATCCATGTTGTAATCAAGGAAATTAAGCTTGTAAGCGAGGAAACCAAATTTGTAACCAAAGAAATGAAGCAAAAGTCCTCGCCTATTGGTGCGTTTGTTCAGTCCGACTTGGAAATCCAAGGTCTTTGCATAGCGGCCCACACTGACACTCTCCTTTTCCTTGGATGCCCAACTCGGAAGTCAAAGGAGCTTGGAGATGACTGAGCAAGTTTGGAGATAGAAGAAGAATTTTGGTGTTTCAGGCTCCATTTTGAGTTGATTTTCAAAGCGGATATACCCAGATATATTTGAGCTGAAGCTGCAAGTGTAACTGTACTTGAAACAAACCTCACTCTTGAGATTCCCACGGTATAGCCTTAAACCTATCTATCTATCTTCATGGCCAAGTTACAGGTCAGATCAGTGTAGAGGCAAGCCCGGTCACAGTAAAACAATAGTATTGTAAGTATGAGTACTGCTACACCGTCAAATGACCTCACTTGAGATCACGGTGTCTAATAACTGCTCTGAGAACTACAATTTGATCAAAAAGTAAATCTATCTGAAGAAATGTGACTAACATCAAATACGTCCTCAAAAAGATTTAAATTTCCGTGTGAAAAAAACACGCTAAATCTGTCTTGTAGAGGGGGCGTCGGGAGGAGGGCCGCTTATGCTTTTAATTGGACTCATTTGTAATTAACAACTGTGATAATGAAATAAATCGACAGAGATGAAGCGTTTCAGAGCCATCTAAAACAGGCCCGGGCTCGTCTCTGTATCACAGCAGATAACACTGATTAAGAGCTAAAAATACTCATGGAACAGGAAGCAAGTAAACACACCGTGCCAGGGAACGCATTTGTACTGAGGTGAGACTGGGGAATACTTTGAACGTGTTGCTCAATTGAAGGATACATATTGTGCTTTTGTCTGTTATAAAGTTATCATCTAGGACACCTGTGGATCACTATGTTGAAGTTTTGGACTTTTTAAATTCAATCATCAAACACATCCCTGAAGTCTAAAGATTCAAAAAATCCAAGGCAGTCACCGGTTGAAATAAAATGTCTTTATTAATTTACGGCATGTCAAAATGGACAACTTTAAAAGTCCCGACGCGTTTCAGCCTATAACTTTCCTCAGGGGACAAACAGAATACTGAGTGAACCATGTGAGTTAAATACAAGAAACCACCAACAGGGCGGCTCCACCTGCAAGAGAAGGTGTGGAGACTCACCTGTGGACACGACCTGAGACACTCCACAAGAGGCAGTGTTAGAACCATGTGAAGGATGTATACAATCTATAGACACTCAAATGTACACAAAAATACAGAAAAAATACATACTCAACATACTACAACTCAGTTATAAAAGTCTGTAATAGACAATCAGTTATAAAACACAGAGAAGTCCATATCTTCATTGAGCCCAGGATATTTAGTTGCCTGTAATTTATAACTACTACTAAACTGACTTCCCTTTCCCAAAGACACCACTGTGTTTTTTCTACTGTGTATTATCCTCTGGAGGTCCAGGAAGCGCTCCTTTTGAAACTTTTTATACATCCCTGAAGTCCTTGTATATGTTACCCATGCACATTTGAGCAATCTTGGTCCAAGGTCCTACTCAAACTCTCCTACTGTGCAAACACAAGCCTCTGGTACAAGACTCAGCACTCAAGTCTATGTCATATGTGCTCCTACATGGACATTTCCCATGAATATACAAAATAATACACTACAGTTTCACAAATCAGATGCAATGTGTAGTTGTTTCAATAGAAAAATGCACACTGATTGTGTTGTGATAGCGCTCTGAAGGTGCAGGGAGAGTCAATGAGAGAGTCAAAAGTGAAACTGGAACTATTTAATACATTATTTTTGGCAAATGCAGCATTTTAAAAAGGTAACATGGCTGCCTAAATATGTAATACCCTTTACACAATGCAATACATTTTTTACTTACCTGTCTCATCAAATATTGCTTACTACTTACATTACTTATAAGCATGTGCAGTACATGACACACTGAGTAGATTACCTTGTTTGGAGTCCATTTTTCCTGAGATGGACGAGTGTGTGAATGAGTCGTCATATTTTATCACAGCTCATGAAATATTCAGCATGTGATAATGGAAGTGTCTGGAGCGCTGGACACTGCAGCACACATCAGCAGCACACACCCAGCACACACCCAGGGCACACATGTGGGCAAGGGACAGGCCCCGCCCATCAGCCAGCACTCGTGTGTGCTGACCCTGTGTGATATGAGATGGGCACAGACGGCCAGTGGTTCCAAAAAGAAGTTAAAGGAACTGTATGTAATGTAAACTGTATGTGGACTGACTCCAGCGTGCACTGGATTTAGTTCTTTTTATGTCATTTTTGAGTTGGTTGTGTTCACGCCACACTCGCCCTGCTCAAGAGTGTGAGTGGAGCTACTCGCACTCTCGGAGCGGCCATTGTGCATGATATGATCTATGACAAGTTTAAGCATAGTTCAAAGATAAGAATAAACTAATCATGAGCAGAGCAGGAGGAGCAGTGTGACTGACAGTGGACAGTTGTGTAATCCCAAACCTGCCTGCAGAGCCCAGGACCACAAACACAAGCTGTTTACTGGCAGATTGAGTCTGACTTTGGGATGAAATGAGCTTAACATGGGTGAACTGCAGCTGCAGAGAGAGGGCAGAGAGGGTCTGTGCAGGGGGGTTGGTCTGGAGTCTGTGTCTCACCACATGGAGCAGGAGGGTATAGGCCAGAACTAAGCTTTGTAACAGAGCAAAGAACAGGTAAAGAGTATGATCTCGGACAGGGTGGGCCTGGGTATTTCTTGGATGGGAGACCGCAGAGAATACGAGATGCCACAGTGGGAAAGCAGTGGCTCTGGTACAAACTTGTGTCGCTGGGGAAGACACTAAAGTTTCCTTGCCTTGTGTGATGTGTATTGGTCAGCCACTCACAGAGTTTGTACTGCAACTCAAATATGGAGTTCTCAATACATCTTACATAAGTTTACAGCATTTATGACGCTATGGTCTGCTTAATGCTCATCACATCAAAGGCTTAAGGCGATCCCAACCTGCCTGCCCCCAAGCAGCTATTTGAGCCAATAGTACAGCATCAGTTATTTGAAGTTAGCGTACCTATGTAAACCGACTAATGCTCCCCTATTTGGTGTGTTTTTCATCCACTCCTAAAATGCAGCTGCCCCAGGACAGACTGACCCTGTATGGCAGTCATATTGATAGACAAAGCTAATGAGGTGTCTTGCTCAGAGACACAAAGACCTTAGAACGTACAACCTTAGATTCTTGCTCTACAACGCTTTAGATTCTTGACCTGTGCCTATCCACTGCGTCGCCTGAATGATGACATATTTCGCACTGTCTTCTCTCTGCCTCATTCACATTTGTCATGGAGCTTCACACCCTCCTCTCCTCTCTCCTCTTCTTCTCTTCTCCTCTTCTCTTCTTCTCTTCTACTCTTCTCTCCTCTCTTATTGTCAGAATGCTGCTGCAGATCGCCTCATATCATTAATCAATTATTCACCAGGAGCGTGAATCTTTCATGAGGCGGCTGCTGCGGTCAATTACTAATGAATTGTGGTCATGGGGAGAGCGCTCCTTGGAGAGGCACAATCAGAACTGTACACATTTGTTTACGCTCGCATGTGCACTATCGCGTGTGCCATCGGACATGCTAATATCTGCCAGCTCGCCCCAGTAATTACCAAGATACATTTATGTGAATTTAGAGGTTTTCCTTTTCCTTTATTAACAAATTTATTACAGTCATGAGATGGTGTAAATAATGTGAAATACAAGTGTGAGCCAAGACAAATGGAGCTTAAAGATTATATATCAGGTAAAACTGACTCCTGTGAGCTTATAGCCACGCTGTGTTGTTACCTCATCAAATACCCCAGATCTCCAAAGCTCAAAGTGCTCTTGTGATATCACGTAGTGGCAGTCACAGCTACCTTTTACCCTTTGTTTAGGGATTTGCAATTCCAGAGCTGAAATCAACCAAATGATTCTAGTGAAGTTGTACAGAGTTTAAAAACACAGTAAAGTACTTCCTATATTACAACATGACATCACAGTAGAACGGAGTATTTTCAGTTTGACAGAAGAACTAAATATGCAGGATTTGCGTGTTACAACAGATCAGAAAATGGCATAATATGGGCCCTTTATTAACTAAAATGAATCTGTTTTATTGGCTGTACGGTACTGTGTATTTATCTTTATAGTGGCAGTGCTCTTACTTGAGTTAAAGCTTTATGCGGGATGGAACCACCAACCTCTGCAAGTATGTTAAAGGTGAATTGTGTAATTTTTCTTGCACAGGGCCCGTCATTTGCTTTTCTTCATGGACATGTTATTACTTTGTCTGGAATATGTATGGTACTAAACCTTTATGTCTTAATGGAGACCAAACCAGACCAAGTTACCAGTCAGATCTGTGAAGAGCAGCCCCAGAGTAAATATAAATAAAACCACTGTAATTGCATAGGTCTAAGGTAGAACTGGTTAATGTCATACTGTAGAAGAAGTACTGACATCTCCACAGAAACATGTGCACACTCCACCAGAAAAGTTAAAAAGTGCACCTTTAAAGTGAACTTATTATGCACAAATGAACTTTTAAGAGCTTTTAACCATGCTGTAGTAGTTTCCTCTTGTCATTAGCCCTGCGCTCTTCTGCCTCTCTGCCTCCGTCAGCTCACCCTGTTGGAGTGAGGACTGGTGTGTGGGAGGTCATTCTCCAATCAAGCAGCTGTCCAGCCAGCTCCAAGTGGCCACATCATAATACCTGCTCCTGTTAGTGCCACGCTCCAGCTCATCATTATACTTACCTGAAGCCTTAGCTCTTTTTACCTTTCATCTTTTGTTAAAGGCTGCATATTACACTATTTTTTGATGCATGTTTAACTCACAAACCTGCATATTTAGCCTGTGAAAACACTCCACCTTATAATGTCATATGTTACAACAGGAAGTGCTACATTTTCACCAGAATCATTTGGATAATTTCATCCCTGGAATTTTCAGTCTCAGTCTTCTCTCAACACATATGTTAAATTTAAAACTACCACTACATGACATCACAGGGTGGAACAGACCATTTAGAGCTCTGGAGATACAGACAGACTAATGACATTTAGTCAGGATTACTCAAACCTGTGTGAATGAAACAAAACACAATCTCATTCACGTTTGGATGAGGTAACAACATCACAACATGGCTTAAAGCTCACAAGAGTCAGTTTTGTGTAATATAGAACCTTTAAGAAATGCTTACCTTCATTCACCATTGACCATTGTGTCTTTGTCCAGTCATAACCTTTAGGTCTTTCCTCCATCTACAATCAAGAACAATATCCCAAGTGTGTCAAAGCAGGAACAGCCCCCCCATGTCATTGCAGTGACATCAAAATGGGGGTGTTCTACATGTATCTCTGTTGTTGGAAGGTTTATTAATTAATCCTAACCCAGCATAGTGGACAGTACAATCAGTTCAGTCCAGTATACAGTGAACAGTCAACTGCAATGACTCCAGCCATTGTACTGTAGCCAATAAATGGTAAATGCAAATATCTGCTTCCATAACATCTCAGACAGATTTGTTTTAAGGTAATTCTATTTGTCCATTGAAAATCTATTGCTCTCCAGGTCCAATGCCAAATTATGCATTCATTTGATTAACCCTGCTGCTGAGCTGAAAGTTTGTCCAGCAACCACATTGGCATTTCTTGTTTTAAAAGTTTCTCTTAAAAAGTAAGAATGTAAGTGGAGCTAGCTTTCAGTTTCACAGAGAAGGGTGAATAATTGGCATGGACAAGACATAAACAAATAGAAATAAAAAAACAAGATTTTGACAAACTGATGGCGGTGGTAGAGTAGTGGTTTGGGTTACTTAAAGATGCACGGTGTAAGTTTTGGTGGAATTAAAATATATCATTGCTCTGGTGCAATGTTCTACAGTACAACATTAGACAGTTCTACCTTGCACTTATTCTTTTAAGTGGTGGTCAGAGCGTTCTGACTGTGAGTGGGCTTGTCTCTCCACAGATCTGACCTGTAACCTGGTTTGGTCTCCATTAAGACAGAAAGGTTTTAGTATCATACTGTGTGTCTAGACCAGGGGTGGGCAAACTTTTCGACTTGCGGGCCAGAAAGGGTTTTAAAATTTGATGGAAGGGCCGGACCAGGAGGAGCAGATGGATGGATTGTTTTGCTAATCCACCTCGTAAGAGAAAAAAAATAACATGGGATATGTAGAAAATGTTCTTTAATTTTAATTGAAAATCATTCAAACCATTATGGGATATGTAGAAAATGTTCTTTAATTTTAATTGAAAATCATTACAAACCATTACAACTAATGATTTCAAGTCCCACGATATTTACTATTTATTGAAATGACTTAAAACACTGAAAATTTAAATAAAATACAGCTTTTTCTTTTCTTAAAAAAATAAAAAAATAAAAAAATAAACTAACAGGTACTATTTTAAAGCAGTGAAAGTTCTGTTATCCTTCAGGATGTTCTCATCATCACTCTCCTCCTGACTGTCTTTATTTCAAAAACAGTAGGAGATTCAGATCTACTTGTCCTGTGCGTCCCCGGTGCCAAAAGTCGACTTTGAGTTTGGTGGGCCGCATTAAAAAGATCAACGGGCCGCATATGGCCCCCGGGCCTTAGTTTGCCCACCCCTGGTCTAGACAATACAATATCTCAATGGACACAAGCATTTGATAGACTCTCCGGCAGAAAAGTTGCACAATGTACCTTTACCAACATGATGGCTGTGATAGAGTAAGGGTTTGGGTTAAAGGTGCACTGTGTAACTTTTTTTGGGAGAGTACACTACAGCCAGTGGAGGCTACCTTGTTTTCTATTGGCTGTTGGGTTGTCAATCGAACTCCCTACACTTCTAGTGTAAGTGACATGGTGGTGTGCTGGGATTATGTGGTCTACGTTTGGCTCTTATACACTCCACAGACACAAGACCCTGTTTACTAAACCAATGCAGCGGTTCTAAGTGGCTTTTTCGAGCTGTAGCTTCCTCACAGTTAGCACAAAGTTTGTTGCAATGACAGACAAGAATCCAGTACCAGTTTGCTGCAAAAGAAAGACAGTTTTTGAGGTCACTGAACGAAGAAGCGAAGGGGGAAAGGAGCAAAGCCAAACGAAAGAGATTCTAGGAGATTCATGCCAGCGATGGCTGTACTGAAGCAGACGAGGGTCTAAAGACTGACGCCATGGTCGCTAAATTACTTCTGAACAGGAAACTTCTGCTCATCATTGGGAAACATACTTTATTTCCAAGAGCTTGACAGACGTTTTTCAGGACATGTGATATCCTGATGTGATTTTCAATGCAAAGAAAATGTCCATTTGCCGCTGCTTATTATATTAGTAGCTAGTTGTATTTATAAGTCCTGTGCAGCGATGAGGAGAGAACTTATTTTCTACAATAAACTGCTTCATTAAAAATGTAAATGTAAATCTAAAATAATCACCAAGATTTTGCACAGCATACATTATTCTCACACAACAACTTTATTATAACTCTGAATGTAGTTGCAGTTATGATAATAATAAAAGAGAATAGTGGCCACCTAGGCGCACCAGGTTTTGGTGTAAAAAGGATTCGTGAGCTGTCGAAGAGGGGCCAAGACAAATAGTCGGACAAATAGTTGCTGTCCTCTATGTCTACGTTTCTCTGCATTTGACCCATTGACCCACTGTTCAATGCAATAACAACCAGTCAGCTCCCGAGGACCCGTCCCAAGATCCTGAGCTACATGGTCAGGACCAACTAGAGGATTTGACCTATAGTGTGTGTTTTGGGCTTGGAGTTCCTGGAAGAAACCCACAAAGACAAAATTTTAAGCATTCAAACATAAACGGAAAGACCTGGGATTTGAACCTGGGACCTTCTTGTTGTGATGTGGGTGCTAGAGTCATTCAGACACCATTCATCAAGGGAAACAAGCTTGTATAATCTTGGTAAGAATCGCCCAAGTTTCAATGGCTTCAATGATACAGTCTAACCCTAATTTATTTAAAGTGTGTGTATTATGCAATTTTTCTGGTAAATTTTTAGTTCTGGTTAATAATAGGTTATAATGTTGACTCCGCAATAGCTTTTTACCTTATCTACATCATTTACCCCAAATTATAGTTTTTATGAAGCTCAAATAAAAATGTTGCAATAGACATTTATATGCTGAGACTTGTTTTGTTAAAACCAAAAATCACTAATGTTTGCCTGCATTCCTGAATTTTGAACATTCTGATATTTCAAAATCTATTGATACTTTGCAGCTCAAGACATCAACATTCCCTGGGCTAGTGAAGCTAACCAAAAGCACCACTCTGTCCTCTGACCAGAAAGAGCTACATTAGTTGGAACTAGAACTAGAGACCTTATTTGTGCCGTTAAACAAGTCACTCACACATGAAATTACAGTCACAAGTTGTGTTCTTTAAATCCAGTTTGTATTTTTTCATTTGTTTTCAGACTTTCTTAAAAGTTTTAAAAGTTTGCTAATGTGAGTATTGTGTCACCATGGCAACTGATAAACCATGCATCCATAGAGATACACGTAGAACATCCCCCATATGATGTCACTGTAAAGTCTCAATACTGTGAGAAAGTAGATTTCACATGATATTGCACAAAAATTGTTGAAACTGCACAGGTTTTGTTAAATCATCTGTCACTTTTGGCTCTCAAGGGCATACGGGTGCTTCTCTTCACAAATTCATCCATTAGTTCTAATATTATTCTCAGCACGAGCACTCACATAAGCATAAATCACACTCTGTGCTCCAGGTGAAAAATTGCCTCAATAAACTCAAACACTGTTGGCTGCTTCAGTTATGGAAAATACCAATACCTTATCCAACAAATGTATCTTTAACATGTATGAGTACTGATAAAATACTGCTATTTTCACTCTCACAAATACGAGCTATATATAAAATGTTTCCAGCGCCTTAACCTGCAGATAGAGGATATGTTCTTCATTCTCAGTATATATACAGGTCATGTCTCATGTGAAAGCACTTGATAACTAAAACGCCAAATAATTTAATAAAACATAATAATAACATTAACTTTGTTCTTAGTATCTTGGGGAAACAAGTAGCCCATGATTATGAAATGTGTAGAATCTGTAAGGTACTTTAAGCTCTGGTGAAGCTGTTGGACTTTAAAAACACAGAGGGGCCCTATGGGTTACAACATACTTGCTTATTATAACTCTGAAATGTAGTTTGATTAAAATAAGCATCCGTGCCGTTGAAACCAAACACAACTCTAGATATGATCAGGCAACAATATAACAGTGGGAAAAGCCAATTGTTGCATAATACAGAAGCTCTGACCATGTAACTATCCAACTAACTACAACTACCCCCAGTGTAAGCGGTGTTGAATACCTTTAGTCTGCGTAACCACAGTGATGTTGTAGAGCAGCTGGTAGTGAGTAGGGCCGCTTGTCCGACCACAGCGGGCACACTCCAGCCCCCTCCCTCCCCTGTGTGGAGTTCCATCCATCACGGGTCGGGGTCGGGCGGAGGAGCAGGACAAATGAAGCGTGGATAATTCGGTTAGCGCCAGGACACAAACAATCTGTGAGGAATCAGAGGAAGTGTGAGCCATCCCCGCGGACCACTTCCTCCGCATCAGTAAAGCCACAGCGCAGCCCTGACAGCCTCAATAAAAAACATGAGAGGTATGAAGACTAATTCAACCAGGAGAAAAGTAAGGTCAGGTTAAATGTTCAATTTACACAGTTTAACAATAAGACGTCCCAAGATTAAGGAGATTACAAGTACTTTAAATGTGCACTGCATAAATTATAATACAATACAGTACAATCGCATACAAATAATAATAATGATAATTTAAAAAGAGACTCTGGCTGCAGACCTCCACCCAGAAGACCCACTGTGTGTCTGTTTGTCTTAAATGTGCTATTTCCCAACCCAAGGAGCAGAGACAACACAAACTTTTACACTGTATTGGGAATTCAATGTGCCAATTAAAAGTGCAAATTTATTGCAAATTTATACACGTTTAAAGGTGAGCTTTATCACCTTTAAACGTGTAGTGGATTTCCACACAGAGACAGGAGACACTTCAGACACTTAAAAACACTTAAATATTTTGAGTGGAGTTTTGAGCAAGTAAAACACTGTAACATCTTCATGTGAAAAGCATGTAAACTGTATACAACTCTGTTTTGGGCAACCTGTGATCGGCACTGCAGTACTTGGACTCCTCTGCTGGATGGAATGTGATGCTCTTGGGAGCACCTGACACCACCCCCCTGCCCAGTACCCGGCCTGGCTCTACTTGCTCTCTCTGCCCCTTTTCTCTCTCTGCCAGTTTATACTCTCTCTTTTTCTCTCTGTCTCTCTCCTCTTTGCTCCCTCCTTCTGCCCTTCTCTTACTGCTCCATCTCTCTGTCCTTCTCTCTGCTTTCTCTCTTTCTGCCCATCTCTCTCTCTGCTCTGTCTCACACCTCTGTCTCTGCCCCTTGTGTCTGTAGCAGTGCCAGTGCATAGGGAGGGCTGGAAATGCAAAACGGCCTTCAGCACCAGATGTTACAGCGTGTGCCAGCAGCTCAGTCAATCCAGATCAGGTTACAGAGCAATGGCCCATTCTGTAGAAATGGTGATTGTTGGTCTTTCAATACGGTAAACTGTCATTTTTATGGAACTAAACACTACATCCATTTTTTCCACTACTAAACTGTGGATACGGTTGCACACTTCTTCAGTACTTTATGTGTCTGGTCACCTGTGAATCTCCCCAAGTGCGTGATTGACATTGGGAAGTTTGTCCTCTGCATTTGATCAATCCTTCAGTGCCACTGGGGCATCTCTGGGGTTGATGGGTGAAACCAGAGTGCCAGGCTCAAGGACAACATGCAAACTCCACACAGAACTTTTCACTCCATTTAAAGTGCTTCCCACAGCCGCAGATTAACGGTAAGGTTAAGGTCCTCTGCATTTAACCCATTGTCTGTGGGGCAACTTGTCTGAAGCAGTGGGACCCAACTTCAGATCTTGAGCTACTATTGGTCAGGACTTGCTTGGGATCCAGAATACACAATTCTTCAGTAGTTTTGATTGTCAGGTGGATTAACAATCAGGGCATCATGTTCCATCAATATCAGAAAAAATATAGGAAAAAAATCTATCACAAGAAACTTAAAAAAATCACAGATTTCTGCAGAATCAATGAGCAAAGCAAAAAAATCTGTTAATATGAGATTAGATAAATTTGATTTGATTTATATTTTTATTTTATTTTATTTT
>JACN01110983.1:0-12029 GCA_000787155.1 Scartelaos histophorus | reverse complement strand
ATTATCTTAGGAAGGTGTCGATATCGTACAGTGAAACATTCCAGACGAACTGATAACATCGTGGGAAAAAAAAAACATTTGACCGACCCTCCACCAGAAAAGTTACGCAACGCACTTTTTAAATTACACAAAAAGTCTTTATTTCAAGTATACAAAAAGTTACCGAGTTCACCCAGACTAATCAGAAGAGGCAAACGCAACACAAAAACCTCAAATCCATTACAGTCTTGTCTCCTGGCCCAGTCCTGCCCCTCTCAGCTCAGACCCTCCACACTGTCAAATGAGACCAATTACTCGTCCAGCAATCAATCGTTCCCAGCAACTCAACCAACATCAAACTCATCGATTGTGAACAAGGCTCTTCTCCGCGTCAGGTGATCAACCCCTCACTACTCCTCTCAGGGTACATTGATTTCTGAGGCCACTGCTCTCCGGCCACAAGAATGGATATTGCTCAAGTACAGGTGGTTCACACTTTGGAAGAAAGTTGGTGGGAAGTGTTGCAGAGAAAGCCGAGAAATACAGCGTTAGATCATTGCACTATCGCCCATGGTCAAACAAAGTGCACAAAGGCTTTGATGAGTTTGTTTTTGCGCAGGAGAAAGAATCTTCATTTTATTCATAGTTATTATTTTTAAATTTCACTGAAAATATTTTTTTGTGTTTAATTTTCTAGTTAGACTGAGATCCCCAGACCATTTGGAATAACACTTTTAAACAGCTACACTTTAATCATCTTTAACAAAGCCTAAAGAAAGGATTAATCCAAAATGAACAAATTGTAAAGTCAAATGGAAAACGCGCTGTTCCACCTCGTGATGTCACGTGGTAATACAGGAAGTGCTCCACTGTGTTTTTAAACTCCACACACCTTCACTAGAATCATTTAATTTCAGCTCCAAAACCTCCAATCTCGAATGAACAAAAGATAAAATGTTGCTGTTACCATGGAAACTTCCACTTCATACATCACAAGATGAACCTCATGGGACTTTTGTGGAGCTGAAGTCGATGGAGCCGGAGGCGCACCGATGCTCACTTCCTGTTTGCGACATGGCGGCTAGCGGGTTTGCTATGTTAAACATGCTACTCTAACATTTAGGGCTGCACGATATATCGAAAAAATATCGTCATTGCGATAATGGCACGTGCGATATCCACATCGCAAAGATGTGCGATATTTTTTAATTGTTTTATGTTTAAATCGTGAGTTTATTGCGTTCTGGAGTTCACAATTCCGACGCGCCCTTAAACGTAATGTTTTGCTAGCTAGAGCGAGCGCGTGGTCTCGTAGTGCATGACGGGAAAACACTACAGTCACCATGGCGGGTAATGAAGAAGTCAGTGAAGACGACAACAGCGAACAACTTGTGCCTAAAAAGCACAGCAGCTCCGGAATTTGGGACTTTGGCTTCAGACGGGACGACGTGTCACAGACGCAAGTGCTGCGCAAGTCGTGCCGGAAAGTTATCGCAACGTCGAGAGGAAACACGACGAACTTACACAGCCACCTCGAACGCAACCACAGTGCGCTATACAGTGATTTTATTCAGTCAAAAACTTCAGCAACCAATGTTACGCAGGTACAATCGCAAAAACGAAAAGCACAGACGAGCTTAAATGAAAGTTTCGCGTGCGGCACTCCTTATGAAAAACGTCATAGAGGCAAACATGTGAAAGTACAAAGCATTTTTTTTAGGTTAAAAGAAAATATCGCAATAATATCGTTATCGCAATGCTTGACACCCGTATCGCATATCGCATTCATTTTCAATATCGTGCAGCCCTAGTAGATATCTTAAAACTCACAAGAGTCAATGTAGGATGTTTAAGTATAAGTCTGGATCCTTACTAATAAACTACAACCACTTTTTTTATTCTGGATTAAGCCCTTGTTCATGCTTTTTTCAGTTAGTTATTACTTATTCCTCCAGCCCTCCAGACAAATCTAGTTATGCTTATACGCAGCAAGATCAACTTTTTTGTGAATGAAATTACACCCCACTGTAAACTAAATCTGGAGCAGTCACATCTTCATTTTCAGTATTAACCAAATTACCACTTAACGCCTATTGTGCTCATTGGGAGAAATCGTTGAAAAGTCTTTTTAAAATGAAGTCAGAACAGCCTGGAGGCCAAACATAAGAAACTTTTACATTGTTAGTTGGAAACAAGCTCTTGAGTCAGAAGAAGTGGCTGCAGACAGATGAAGGATGTTGTGTCATTTTCTGAGTTTAATAAGTTTCACACGCGCTGTAGTTTTGTCGTTTTCCATGGGCTCTGTGATGTGTTTTGTTTTGTTCCAGATTAATTCAATTTGTGATTGATAAGTAGATTAGCGGAGGCACAGCTATACACTCCTCTCCCTAAGCTGCTTACTTATTGGATCCAGCAAGTCATCAGTTACCATGATAACAGCCGGCGTTTGACTGTGAAAGGGTTAACAGAGGGAGAAGTCTGCACACACACCGACACTGTAGGCGGCTGACAATGATGCATTATTCACAGGTATTAGAATTTCATATTTTCAAAAAACATTTCATTGATCTCTGCAATACTATGCTGTAAAATTGAGAACAGGTAATTGCAATATTTCTCAAAGTGCGGTGCATGTAAACTGATGGTACAGGAGCTCCTTCAGGTGGAACTTCAGTATGTGGGTTTTTAGATTTTGTACATTTTACTTTGGATAATTTCTTGTTTAGAAGAAATGATCCACTTTTAGATCTAGTTTAGCTCTAGTTTTGATGTTTTAGAATTATTTTACTTGGTTTAGATCTGATGCTACTTGGAAATAATTCAGTGACATATCGTGATGCTTCATTGCACAATTCTCGAATTAGTTCAAAATGGATTTATTGATTTTTTTTAAAATAATAATTTAATAATATTTTTTCACCCCCAAAAAAGTAGTTACATTCACTGTTCTCGTGATTTAAAAAAAGAATAAATTATATTTCGTATAATTTTGTTCTTGTGAATATGTTGTAGACTGTATTATTATTAGATGTAATTATTGATAAATCGCAATATATCGTCCATTGATTTAGTATCGGGATATATTATTATATTATCGAATCATGACTTGTGTATCATGATATGTATCCTGTCATCAGACTCAAGGCAGTGCTCACCCCTATTGGAAAGTCTAATATTTTCTTGGGTTAAGTTTTTAAATTTTTTTCATTTATTCATTTTTTTCACTTTATTTGTTTCATTCATAAAAGATGAATACAAAATAATTCTGTCATTTATCAATGTGAATGAAAAGGAGCAGAACGAAGTATAAACTTATAGCATCTGCCCCTTTTCACACAAAATCTGACATTTACAATACTTCAACAGTTCCAATTACACTTATGAGGAACTTATTTACGTGACATATACAATAATAAATATATGTTAATTTGCACAAAAGGACAATTCATACTTTTTTAGCATCTCATGTTTTCATTTCTTTTAAACACACTAACACATTTTGAAGCTTTGAGTTTTTTATTTAGATTGTTCCATAAACTCACACCTTTGATTGAAACACATTTTTCCATTGTTGTTATTGTGAATATGGGTTTTTTTAAAGATTTCAATTCCTTTCAAATTATAATGACTTTCTCTCTTTGTACATTTTCTTTGGAGATTAGTGGGCAAGATTTGCTAACTTGCTTTGTACATAATTTTTAATATATGAAGTTCAACCAGTTTGTTGAATTTCAGTATCTTTAATTGTATAAATATTGGGTTTGTTGAGTCTTATTCTTACGGCTCTTTTCTGTAAAAGGAAAATTGGATTAACATAAGTTTTACAAGCACTTCCCCAAACTTCAACACAATAGGTCAGATATGAAACAATCCATTAATTATACAACAAATACAAAGCTCTCGTATTTTATGACTCTTTTACCTTATGTAACACGGCTATTACTTGTGATAATTTAATTTTCACATAATAAACATGGTCGTGACATCTGCAAATAATATACTCTTTAATAATGAAGATACTGATGCAATATCATTAACATAAATTAGAAAAAGTAAAGACCCAAGGATCGAACCTTGGGGCACTCCACAAACAATTTTACCCACATCTGACTTAATATTGTCTATTTCAACAAATTGATTCCTGTCCTTTAGAGAACTATGAACCCACTGGTGCACTACACCTCACACTTATATAATTTATCTAGCAGTGTTTCATGATCCAGCATATCAAATGCTTTTTGAAGGTCTACAAACATACTAACTAAATAATGTTTTTGATCAATGGCATTTGAAATGTCCTCTGTTAGGTTCATTATTGAATGATTAGTACGAAATCCATACTGGCTAATGCTAAGGGTCAGCATTCATCTCTGGGAGCTGGAATTGCACCACCAACCCGTGGGTCAGTGGATCTGACCACTCTACCAGTGATGTTGCTCAACTGCATTAACAGAGAGATCATCACATAGAGACAGAAAAAAATTGTACTCTATACACCAAGAAAAAAAAACTGTACAGCCCCTTTAAATACACACAGCCCTTTAAATACATACATAATATTGACACTTCCATAAACTTGACATTGTGGTAGCGCAAATGTACACAGCACTTTCACTTCTTTCAGGTAATATTTAATAATGCACTCTGAGAATTGTCAACCTTGTCACTCAAACTCCGGCAATGACTTTCTTTGCCAGTCTGTGTCTGAGGACTTGGGAAACAAATGTGGTGCCCTTGTTTCACTGAAGGACACTCCACACAGTGTGACCAGTGTTATCAGGCGGCTACAAAGAGAAGTCCTGAGAGCCGCAGGCAACACGCACCTCCACAACTCTTATGAATTTTTGATGAATTTGTACCTGATACAGAGTGTGAGTGAGACTGAGCCCTAATCACAACAAGTGCACAACTGTACGACAGAGTGTGATGGGGACAGCACAGGAAACACTTGGATTTAAAGGGCTCATAGTACTCTGTTTTCTGATCTATGTTTTAATGTTGTTTCCTCATCACAAACACACTTACAGTTCTGTTTTGTTTCATTCACACGTTTGACACACAGACACTCTCAACCTGAAAACACTCACTTTTTTGAATATTCCATCCAGTCCTTGTATTTGCAGAGGTCGCTGGTGCTAGGCTAGCGCATGTCAACGGCCATAGTTAGCTTGTCACTAAAAACATACCCACTCCACAAAACACCCAAAGCAAATTTATTATTACGCCAGACTGTCAATGTGAATGTCTGTGTCAATAGAATAATTTTAGAAGTAAAACCAACCTTGCATATGAAGGATTTATGCCTGAGCAGTTGTACTTCCCATTGACTGTATAAGCCATAGTGTTCAGCGCCGCTCAAATAAGGCTCGCGATGCTAACAGTTAACAATACTAACGATACTAACAGGAGCGAATCTGGAGCCAGGGTCTATAATATGAAAAGGATTTAGCAAAAATAGCGGAAAAAAAAGTTCAGGATCATGTAGAGCGGGTTAATAAGAACATTTTAAGACCAAGATGAAGAGGATCACTGCAGCAGGTACAGAGAGACGAGCGGCAAGATCCTAATGTAAGTCAATGGGAGCCAGAGTCAGAAGGAGCCGGAAGAGCCTCCTGTCGCACTTCCTGTTTAGCACACGGAAGCTAGCGCGTTAGCTATGTCCATTCATATATACAGTCTATGGTACTTCCTGATAGCGGCGGACTGATATCACTGCTGCTGCTGAGAAAATAGTCCCTCAACATGCCATAATTCATGGGATGCAAAGTTAGTTTTATTTCAAACATTATTCTATCAACACCAACATTCACATCGATAGTCTGGCGTAATAATAGATTTGCCTCGGGTGCTTTGTGGAATGGGTACGACTGTTTTAGTGGCAGGCTAACATGTGCTAGCCTAGCACCATTGATCTTTGCAAATACAAGGAGTGGATGAAATATTTTAAAAAGTTTGTCACATGTCTACAACACTCTGGCTCACTAAAAATGAGGTCCTATATCTGAAATTCCTTTAAACTAAATTCCACCTTCTCCAGACTCATTTGGATCATTTCAGCCCTGGAATTTCCCTCAGCTACACAAAAATTAAAGATAGCTATGAACTTGAAAGCTACTGCTGGATTACATCACAAGGTGGAACAAAGCATTTTGAGCTGAGGAGATTTAAACAGACTAGTAATTGCAATTGCAGGTATGTTTTTGATTGGTACCAACATTATAACATGGCTAAAGAGTCAGTTTTGCATAATATGGGACCTTTAATAAACATACAGTGTCAAATGAGGATACATATGAAAATGAGGTGAAGAGTCTTTTAAAACATGTGGAATTTAATGGAGAAAACATTTGTTAAAAGCCCTTTACATGCTTGTCCTTGCTGCCATCTGATGCAATACCAACATCTGCTCTGTACAACTGCTCAGCTGTCCTTTTGTAGAGGGAAACTCTGTGAAAAGCTTGTGGGGAAAAACGTAGAGCAAACTTTAATTAACTGAAAAATGACTTTATTTGCATTTAATATATTTTCTTTTAACATTTAAGAAATATATAAAATACAAAAGCCCAGAAATGCAATGAGTTCCATGGTAGTCTAAGTTTTTTTTCTCCCTCACAGATAATTAATTCATTTACCAGGTTAATTTAATTTTGAATTACGTTAGAAATATGTTGGACTGGCAATCTCCTAATGCATTTGAACTAATTAAATACAGCTATTGTATGTTGTGAGTTTAATTAAACGGCCTATATTACCCGTTTTCTGATAATATTGTTTCCTCATCAAGAACGTAACCGGAGTCGTGTTTTTCTACATTCAGCAAACGGAAAACACTCCTCTTCCACCTTGTGATGTCACGTGGTAATACAAGTGCTTCATTAGGTTTGTAAACTCCATACACTTTCACTAGAATCATTCGGATAATTTCAGCCAATCTCTACTGAACAAACGGTGGATGATAACTGCAAACTTGAAACTTATGACGTCACAAGGTGGAACAGAGCATAAAACTTGATGAGGGAACAGCATTGGGACATGGTTTAAATCTTACAAGAGTCATTTTTGCATAAGTAGGAACAGGAACCAAAAGAAGAGGAGCACATCACCCCAATCCTTGCATCTTTGCACTGGCTTCCTGTTAATTTTAGAATTGATTTTAAGATTTTGTTTGTTTTTAAAGCCTTGAATGGACTGGCCCCACAGTACATCTCGGACATCCTCCAAATTTAAACCCCCCGAGCTTTGACCCCACGAGCTTTGAGGTCTGAGGGCCAGCTCCAGCTTGTGGTGCCTAAAATGAGGCTTAAATCCAGGGGGGACGGGGCCTTCTCTGTGGTCGGCCCTAAGCTCTGGAACGTTCTGCCCCTCCATGTCCGAACAGCCCCCACAGTCGAGTGTTTTAAGTCTCGACTCACTTTTATTATCTGGCTTTTAACACCGCGTGAGTTGTGTGGTCCTCTGTGTCTTTTATTTATTTATTTTTTTTTTGTTGTTTTTTTTTTGTATTTTATGGGTTTTTATTTATTTATTGCTCTTATTTGATTTTACTGGTTTATTGTTTTAGGACTGATATGTTTTAATCTGTGTTTAATGAGTGTTTATTATTATATCATTATTGTTGATTTTAGTATGTATTTGTGCAGCACTTTGGAAACTGTTTGTTTATGAAATGTGCTATATAAATAAAGTGGATTGGATTGGATAAGTAAATATATTTAATTCCACTACCAGTCCAAAAGGCATGACCTGTTGACCTGTCACTGGTCTGTGCACACACTGATTTCATCGACGGCGGTAGGTTTAAATATCGCCTTTGTTGGATGCATGAGGGCTCCATCACTCCATACAGATGTGAGCAATAAAGCCACATCTGCAGGAGATACAAGTCAGACTCCTGTTCCACGTTAAACAGGCACAGCTCTGTTGGACCAGTCACTGTGGCAGCACTTCCTGTCTTTTTTCTGCCAGAGAGCATTATCTGTTTTTAAATGCACTTCCAATTGAGCCTGGGAGCTGTAAAAGTGGGATCTGGGTCTGATCTCCCAAACAGCAGTGCAGTGTGTGTGCAGTAGGCCTCATGATCATCACTATATCCACATATCACTCAATAAATCAAAGATGAAACACTATCTTTTGGGTGTTCATATTTAGTGCAGGTATGTTTTATTTGCAGTACTTCTACTTCATATTTTTTTTTTTTTTATTACGTGATTAGATTTTTGCTGAGTTGAATTACAGTATACTAAAGTTTTTTGTTTCGGTGTATATTTAATGCAGCTCGTGGCTTTTAACAATATTGTAGATTTAGAATAATTTTGTGTTGATAAATCAGCTTTAGAGTTATTGTGTCAATGACATAAATTTGCTTCAGTATTACTGTTTATCATCTATATTAACTTCAGCAATATATCACACTTCAAAGTTTGTTATAGTGACAGGGCTACTATGTGTGTTGTCTGTGTGCAGTCAGTGTGTAGCCTGTATGCAGTCAGTGTGTAGTCTCTATGTAGTTTGTGTGCTGTCTGTGTGTATTATGTGTGTATTATGTGTGTAGTCTGTGTGTAGTTTGTGTGTAGTTTGTGTGCAGTCTGCAGTTTGTGTGCAGTCTGTCAATGTGTAGTATGTGAGTAGTATGTGTCCAGTTGGCTGAAGTATGTGCGCATTCTGTGTGTATTATGTGTGCAGTCAGTGTGTAGCCTGTGTACAGTCAGTGTGTAGTCTGTGTGCTGTCTGTGTGTAGTTTGTGTGCAGTCAGTGTGTAGTTTGTGTGCTGTCGGTGTGTAGTTTCTGTGCTGTCTGTGTGTAGTTTGTGTGCAGTCTGTGTGTAGTTTGTGTGCAGTCTGTGTGCTGTCTGCAGTCTGTCAATGTGTAGTATGTGTGTAGTATGTGTCCAGTCGGCTGAAGTATGTGCGCATTCTGTGTGTATTATGTGTGCAGTCAATGTGTAGTGTGTGTGTATTATATGTGCAGTCTGTGTGTAGTGTGTGTTTCTTATATGTGCAGTCTGTGTGTAGTGTGTGTGTATTATGTGTGCAGTCTTTGTGTAGTCTGTGTGCAGTCTGTAGTGGTCTGAAATGCAGCGCTCATGCATCTCTGAAGATAATTAGATAAAAGGCAGTGGAAAGTGTCAGAGCCTGTGAGGACAGCATTAGAACAGCTCCAGCAGCTGGGACATGGTGTTCCACAATAACAGGAGGATGGAGACTCACAGGTAACAGGCTCATCCCACACCAGTGTGTTCAGTGAGAGAGGCTATGATCCAAGTGCTCCATGACACCCAGTGCAGCCACCATAGTATAAGATAAGATAACACATGCCTTTATTAGTCCCACAGTGGGGAAATTCCAGTGTTGCAACGCACAGTTCAAGAACAGCAGGAAAATGGTAACATGCAATAAAGCAAGATAATGAATATATAATATAATATATGTAATCGGAGTAACACTTTATTATTAACATCTCCAAATGTTCAGTACCACCCTGCGATGTCATGTGGTGGTAGATTTTAAGTTTATAGTTACCCTTTTACATTTTGTTTGGTAGAATTTGGAAATTCAAAACTAAAATTATCCTAATGATTCTAGTGAAGGTGTATGCAGAAGAGCACTTCCTGTATTATCACATGACATCACAAGGTGGAACAGAATCTTTTCTGTTTGAGAGAAGAACTCCAGGTGTGTTTTTGAGGAAACAACATTATAACACAGATTAGAAAATTCAGTTAAATGGGCCCTCTAAAAATATTATAATAAGTAAATTTTATGAAAATCACATTAAGTAGGATTCTTATTGTCTGGTGGTTTCAATCAATAAACATGCATTGCTGTGAATTCAATCAGATTTGGATCAATGCATTAAACAGCCTTATTGTTATAGATTTTTGCATGTTCTTGGTCTCACTTTTGGCCATACTTTTGGTCGTCACCAGTAAAGAGAGTAAACAGCAGCTGCTCACAGTGCAATAACGTTCTTTTTGTAGATCAGGAATTAAATAAAGCAGTGGCTGGAAAGATAAATGAATTTTGGTGATGGGGACAATCTATCTTCACTGCTTCACTGCACTTATTTACCAAATCTCAGCTCCTAAAAGGCTCGTGATTCTGGCTTTTAGTGAGAAGGACATGTGAGTGCGCGCGGGTGGCAGCTGTGGCCATCCGTCATCTCAGCTGGGTTTAAATAGTGAGAGAGTGGTACATCTGACACGGTCCAGAGCAAACACACATGTACCACAGACTCCATAGACTCCACAGACTCCACAGACTCCATAGGTGTAATGACAGGGTAAGTGCTTTTAAGCAGGAGGCGTGCTCAATCACTGGTTAAAGCACGGAGACAACATTTGAACAATATAATACAGGCGGAATATTTGAGCCGGTGAAAGCAGTTTATTTAGACATTTAAAAAAGCCTGCAGACATAAGGTCAACAAGAAAGATAAATCAGTTTTTATTTTAATTCGATGAAAGAAATGACTCGCATTACATGAATAACAGGATCCTTATTTAATCCTTATTCAGCCTTATTCTTGATGGATGTTTTCATGCAATGCTCTCAGGTTGCATAGAATTCACAGCATGCCATTAAACTAATCTAGCTGAAAGATGTTTTATTGCTGAAGCATGTCGTGGATTCTTAATAATGTGGTGAACTCTCCACAGATCTGACTTGTAGCTTGACCTGCTTGTTTCTTTGAAGGTAGTTTTATGCTATATTGTGGAACTTTCCAGGAAAAGCAATAACACCATGTAGACAAGAAAGTGACAGTCTGTAATTTTGGCTGTGGATGTGACTTATAAAAGTATTTAGGGGCATAAATGTTTTTTTTTTATGAAGGATTTAAGTGTGCTTTAAGTTAACTATTGATCCACAAGAAACAACTATTGAAAGTAGAACTGGCTAACCACCTCCGAATGATCAAAGTCACTGTACAACATTGACTTTCAGCGATGCGTGTCCTCTATAAGATGTGTTTAAAGCGTGAAGGAAAGCCATCTTTAAGACTGTGTGACCAAAGCATATTGATCACTTTGCACACACAACTTCAACAGTAGCGTGCCAGTGCTCATTGGCTCCTGCTGACAGCACAACTTTGCCGAGCTATCGCTTCATAAATGAATGAATCTGTCCCGATGCCCCGCCTGCTCCCTGGATTTTCTACCATAAATCCTGTTGGCTTTTCGGCACCCATTTGTTGTGGTTGTCCCTGGAGCGGCGCTGGCAGTGGCCCAGTGCAGTCCCTCAGACACATACAGACAGATGGGCTTTGTGGCCCAATGGCAAAGATGTGAGCGGGGCCTTAAGCTTTCATCAACAAGGCCCTGACGAATGAAGACCCTCATCATTGTAGGTTAGGGACCATTAGTCTAACATTACTTTATCTGTTTGGGCAAGTGCCTGCTTCTCAACCGTCCAACTGCAGGGCCATGGCAGCTTGGCACCAAAGCTTAAGTGTATTTAAAGCACCGGTACCCGATTTTCCCAATGTATCTGAGCCAGATTTGTCTTGCTGCAGTACAGATATATTGTATAAGCAGCTTGGGGTCAAAACTAAATCTGCGTGCTGTCTGCCTACAGTCTAAAAGTGTTTTATTTTGTCTGTTACTCAGGATGTTCAAATTAGCATGCTAGTTGTTGTTAGCTTTACCCCTACATACTCTGGATTGATCTCTGAAAGTTGTGAAAACTGCTTACAAATTCATTGTGATGAACAATTAGGAAACTTGGAATGTTTAAAGGTGCACGGCATAACCTTTCTCCGCTACCTGCTTGTCTCCATGGAGATGTTACTGCTTTACTTGGAATGTCCCATGATATGACATTAAACACATCTATCTAGTACTTATTCATTACGGTTGTTACTATTGCTCAAAATAAATGAGTTGCTTCTGTGAATATGGTCGACTCTCCACAGATCTAAACTGAAGCTGAATCTATACTGTGGAACATGTTAGACAAAGAGCTACATTTCCACGGAGATAAGCAGGTAGCTCAACCTCCACTAGAAATGTTACATAGTGCACATTTAAGATTTCAATTCAATTCAATTTTTCAATT
>KN489099.1:44206-64448 GCA_000787155.1 Scartelaos histophorus | reverse complement strand
TTATGTATTTTTGAGCTATAAAATCACAGGTAATTTAATAAATATAAGGTAGAGCTGTTTAATGTCATACTGTGGAACATTTATAGAAACAACCCAAACAAAAAACAAAAAAAAAGTTAAACAGAGCACCATTAAGTAGATTTTAAAGTGGATACTTTTTATTTTACTACATTTAAAAGCAGGTATTTGTAATTTTTACCGCACTACATTTTCGAATAGACCTGAAAAGTAAAAGTATTGTATTATTGTTTGAGACCTGAGGCTGAAGGGTTTAATAACACATTCACAGTCTGAGCAAAGTATATATAAAGAAAAAAAAAATCTGTACAAATCTTTATCAAAATCACTACATTTAAAGCTTTGTTAGATCTCAAAATCTGCACAAAATGCCTTTCCGTTTTATCCTTTAAGTATTATTTTTAAAAAGATTATTCACTTGAGTATTTTTTGCTCCATGATCTGTACTTTTACTAAGTGACAAAACTGTGTACTTCTTCCACCAGCGAACTACAGCCACCATATGATGTCATGGCGGTCGGTGCTCCAGCTGTGGCCAGGCATGCATGACTGTTGGGAGGTGTTTTCGTGGAAACACTGTGTGCACTGGACTGCGAATAGCATGTTAATTTTCTGCTTCTGCCATCCACCTGTTATAGATTTGAAACCCTGTTGGCCTCGTTATAAAAGTGTCATGTACTGGACACTTTGACACATTGCGAACGGATTACTGCCACACACAAAAAAAAGGGAAAAAAAACAGACATGCCCAGACTAGTCCATTCAGGCATTCTTGACACAAGTGGACCATTGTACACACAACAGACAAAGAGCGTCAGTTCATATCCTCAACAAGATTAATGTACAGTTACCAGCTTCCAGTCCAAGCAGTAAAAAGTATGACTAATGTTTGATTGACATGCAAAGATTTCTGCCATTTAGGTCACGATTTATTTATTTATTTTTTTTTAATGTCACACCATGTAACTTTCTAGAGGTAATCTGCATGAGTGAACATTCTCTAGGGAGTTAATGCCATAGCCAAAGGAAAAAAAAAAAAATCTATTGTTGTTTTACAGTGCAATACAACAAACTGGATAAAAAGAATGAAAAAATAAAAAAATAAAAAAATAAAAAATAAATGCTTTCATTTTACTTTGGTACAAAAATTACACACTGGGGCTTTAAGTTAGTTGTGGGCGACACTGGCTCAGTGGTAAGAGCAGTGGTCCCCCAACCTGAAGGTCAGAGGGTCGATTCCTGCTCGGACCACGTTCTGTCGTTGTTTCCTTTAAGACACTTCAAGCATCTTGCCTAGTATCACAGTACTTTCGGTGTATAAAGTGCACCGGATTATAAGGCGCAGTATCAAATAATATGTCAGTTGTGTCATTGTCCACACATAAGGAGCATCAGATTATAAGGCACAATAAGAGAAACAAAACGCGTGTCGGATAAATCGAACTTTATTCAGGTCATTTACAATAACTCTCAGTTGTAGCTAACACAAAAATAAAAGTTTAACAGTTGGTGATTTGGGCATCAAACATGCCCGGATCCCTCTCAACATTGTTCAGTTTTAACACAAAAATACAATACCTGAAATCTGCATGGTAATGGTGGCATTTTGGGTCCTTGTACAGCACACGGCAGAACTACCGGTATGTTGCACAGTCGCCCTATATGTCGCCAACATATTACTCCTCCTGACTCGCCCACTAATACGTTATTAGACTAATGTGAACAACATAAAATCGGTTGGAGGTTAAACACAACCAAAGGTCATACATAAGGCCACTGGATTATAAGGCCACTGTTGATTTTTGAGAAAATGTCATGATTTTAGATGCGCCTTATAGTCCAAAAAATACGGTAGTGCCGGTGTTGATTGTGATTGGAGGAACAGCCTTGCTTCTGTCAGTCTGCTCCAGGGCAGCTGTGGCTTCAGTAGTATCTTATCAGTGTGGAGTGATTAATAATGCAGTGTAAAGAGTTATGGGTGTCTTGGAAAGATTTAAATACATCCAATGCTTAATTATTTACCCAATTATTGTTTAATTATCTTGTCTAATAAAACTGTTTTTCAACTTCCAGCAACAGGGAAAAAAAGTTAAAGAAGAATCTGGTTTGAAGTATGGGTACTATAAAATTATCATTGCAAAGAGGCCTCTGCATCTACTTGTTTTGTTTAAATGGCTCCAAGGAAGATATATGGGGCTACAGCAAGTTTTGGAAGGCAATTTTTTTTCAGTGTCCACGAAGTAATGAACTGCTTGGCTGCGTCTTTATTAGTACACACTGCATTATGAGATTCTATATATAATGCTAGAGTTGCAGTTTGGTTCAAAACAATTATGTCCCCAAAGAGCTCACCTTGCCTGCATATTTGGCTTTCTTCAAATCAGTTTTATTTCAGTGTTGTAGATTCACATTCGGTGATACTTGAGAGGAACATTTTCCCATTACATGCCACACTTTCCATCTTCTCAGGCCATTTACTAAATCCGTCTATTTGGACAGGGGCCAGCTGGAAGTTCAAGGATGACACTGATACTTTTACAAATATTATAAGAGCTACTGTGCATTTAAAGTACAGTACACAAAAACTGAGTATGTGGAAAATAAATTCACAGATCACAGTGCTGCTAGGATATATGTAGAGTCAAACTACAAAGCATTGGAATATTGATTTTAAGGAGATAAATAAACAAAACTTAACTAATGCCCTGCTATTTTGACAGTGGAAATACTCACATTTGGTCTCCCTTTATCGCACATTGAGCAAACATTTGTGTAAAAAACTAGCATAGGCCATCGTAATTAGCAGGTACTACATAGAATTGAGGATGAGAATTAAAAGTATTAATTTGAACCAATTTAGAAATATACAGTTATACAGATTTAAGTGTCAGGTGATTCACAGCCCCACAACATACCAATGTTACTCTGTAAAATACCACTAATTTAGAATTAAGATGTTTTTTTGTCCTTTCATGTCTGAAATTAAATGTAATGTTGATTTGTTTAAAAATAATAATAATAATACTTTACTTTACCATACTTAACATTACCATGCAAGTAAACTTATCACTAGAAAAGATCTGATTTGCAGTTTCTGAAAACATAAGAGAGGATTAACTTAAACAGCTTGAATCAATACTCACTTTCCTTCACCAAGGCATTTGTTTTGTGCTTTCTTACTTTTTTTGATTAATTTTCCAAAAACATTTATATAAAAAGAAATACACCTGTGCTACTTAAAATTCTGTCCAAAGTCTAACCACAGAGGAAAATGGTTGTGTCAATTTGCTCTGGGAATACAAGCTTATACTAATTACTTTCACATTCAGTGGGTGTAGTGGAGTCATCATATTAGCTGTACAAGGTGAACAAGACTATTACGGCTACACCTGACACTTTATTTTGCAGCTCTGAGCAAAAAAGACAATAGCACCCAAAGGAAACTAACTGTTACACATGAATTTCACCTAAATGGTGTAAGAACAAAAAGTGATGTTGATTGACAGAGAGAAGGGGTGACAATAAACTGTCACTTGAAACCTGGAAAACCAAATTATATTTGGTCCTGTTATGAATAACTAATGCAGTATTTGTGTAGCAAACAGCATGTGCACAACACCGCTCATTATTGAGGTCCGATATTATACAAAATTGTCTCTTGAGGTTTATTCCATGTTATAATATTGTTACCTCACCAAAAACATACCTGGAGTTGTATGGAGCAGCTTTCAGAAACATTCTTGTGCGTAGGACAGAAACCCGTGCATTCTTAGGAAATCTGTGCATATTTGACTGCATTTAAGCATAAAATAAATATTCATAAACTCTCGAATTAATCTAGCCGTACATGTAAAAATGTAAAATGTATTATGTGTATTTTATTCATCAGAATAACAATTATGAAATGAAAATTTACAATTATGCTTTCTTCAATTGTGTTTTGTTTCATTCACACATGAAATGTTGAATGAGTAATCCTTTATTTATCAGTGTGACTACATATAATATGGGTCCCTCAATAGTCTTAAAAGCATGAACAGATTTTTTTAGATTATTGTTAATAATTCAGGCCTAACCAATACCCTAACCCCCTAATTAAGTAGCTATTTTGCTTGAATCATGGCTAAAAAACAATGTGTTTATTAAGAATTAGGTCTAGCTGATTAAGGTGCATTTATTATACAGTTGGACAAAAGCACTCTGAAATTTTCATCCTTGACTAAATACCTTTAAAGAAATACCAAAATATGAATACATTTAAGGCAACAATTAAAAGCAGAAGGCATATAGGCCAAGGAAGTGGGCTTAGTCTGTTCATAAATGAGCATTACTTCTGTTCTTGTTGAGAGAAGTTTCCCTTTTTATCTGACCCAAAAACCTAATTGTGACCCCATGTGTGGAACTAATTCTCTGCTGCTCAGAGAGTGCAGAGACTATTTCCACCATTACTGTTTTTTTCCTGCAAGAGCCTAATCCAAGAGGGTGTGTAACCAGAACAGATGAGGAAAATCAGGAAAGAAACTCTTGCAAAATATTCTGAAATGTGCTAAGTAGACAGAGAATCGCACATTCAAAAGCAATTAAGTATGTTTGGTCCACAAAGCAGATCAAGTGTCCTGTGGGTCTGTGGCTTTAGTGCAGGTTGGGCTTTGTACATTTAAAACATTTTCAATATTGTACTTAATGATCTGGCTGTTGTACTGGTACTTTAAAGGTATTTGTAATAGTACTAGTTCATAGAGAAAGTAAAGTGCTTTACCTAATTAGACAAACATTAAAATCACAACGCAAATAAATAAATAGAAAGAAAGAAAAAATAATAATAAAACATTAGGAGAGTGTAGGAGTCATTTATCTAGAATATAATTGAACAGTGTTCTATTGGTAACTGGCCACATTTTTGTTTTTCAACCTTCAAGACATTTTACATCAAGGAAATTATTCACATTCAGTCAAAATATGGGTTAAATGTCATGCTCAGGGACACAACAACAGCATTCATCTGTTGGAGCTGGAATCCCGCCATCAACTTGTGGGTCAGTTCATCTGACCACTCAACTAATTAAGTTTATGTCGAGAGCGGGATTCAAACCACCAACCTTCTCAAACAAACACCCGCCCAGCTGAGCTACTGTTGCATGAACATTGTATGTGTAATAATGTCCAAATGTGTTTCAGCATTTCTACATCAGTAATACCTTTAAACTGTACCAGCGCAGGTGTATCTTTCTTCTAACTTTACATTTATGCGATTTCATGCCGTATCTTACAAATTGGTCTATTATAGCTTAGCAAGTGCAAGGACATTTACATTCCTGCCTCAGAGCAAATGATGATGGGATTGACTTATAACTCAGTACATGTTGCTGTAAAAATAATAATTTTAATAGTCAAATGAAAAGTATTTACTGGGCTGGGAAAACGTGGAGGCCCAGCACAACACCCATACACCCAGACAGCTGATAAAGGATTGTGTGCTCTTTGTGTGCGGTGACCTCGGGAGCACCAAGAGGACATGAAGTTTCCTCACAAAAAGAAGTCAGTAGCTTATCTGCAGAGTGAAGCCATAAACTTCTACGGTGGTACATTCACATTTTAAATTACTCTATTCACGGACTGTCCCCTTCATTGGTAGCCCAAGGATACTGGAGCCTATTCCATCTGCCCACACACCCACAATACAACAATGGCCAGTTCAGAGACAGAAACAGTCCCCCATTCATTCACAACATGTTTTTGGACAAGGCCAACAACCCAGGGTCAGTAGTTTCACCCTCTACCAGGACTGAAGCAATGTTTAGATCTATGGTGTTTAAACCTGTATATAAAATGTTTTATATCAGAAATTGCACTATGATGGAAAAGTCTAGTCAGTGGTAACAGGGATAAACACTTTAGCAATTTCTATTAGTTTATATGCGATGGACAGACTTACCAACCACAATCTGGCTCTAAAAGTGGGACCATGTATGACTGGATGCCACTTCATAATAACTATGGCCCCGGGGCCCCCGAATTTCTGCGTACGAGCCTGCATCCATGGCTTACTCACTGCGGATTTGCTTTTTTTTTCAACTCGTCTTTACATAAGTTTGATTTAGTTTTGTCTCGGTCTTGTCTCGGTTTTGTTTTGGTCTTATCTCGGTCTTGTCTTGGTTTTGTCTTGGGGTCTTGTCTCGGTTTTGTCTCGGTCTTGTCTTGGTCTTGTCTCGGTTTTGTTTTGGTCTTGTCTTGGTCTTGTCTTGGTTTTGTCTTGGTCTTGTCTCGGTTTTGTCTTGGTCTTGTCTTGGTCTTGTCTTGGTTTTGTTTTGGTCTTGTCTCGATCTTGTCTCAGTTTTGTCTTGGTTTTGTCTCAGTCTTTTCTCGGCTTTGTCTCGGTTTTGTTTTGGTCTTATCTCGGTCTTGTCTCGGTTTTGTCTTGGTCTTGTATCAGTTTTGTCTCGGTCTCGTCTCAGTTTTGTCTCGGTCTTGTCTTGGTCTCGTCTCGGTCTCGTCTCGGTCTCGTCTCGGTTTTGTCTCGGTTTTGTCTCGGTCTTGTCTTGGTTTTGTCTCGGTCTCGTCTCGGTCTTGTCTCGGTCTTGTCTCGGTTTTGTTTTGGTCTTGTCTCGTTTTTGTCTCAGTCTTGTCTCGGTCTTGTCTCGGTTTTGTCTTGGTTTTGTCTCGGTTTTGTCTCGGTTTTGTCTTGGTCTTGTCTCGGTCTTGTCTCGGTTTTGTTTCGGTCTTGTTTATTTATTAATGGTCTTAGTTGTCATTAATAAACCATGAATTATAAAGAATAATTTAAGTTTAGTAACCATTTAAACGGGCGAGGAGTCTGTCACCTGCTCGTTTCTATAGATATGTCAATGCTTTGCCTAAAAGATTTCACTCTAACATTAAAAGTACGTCTTACATTTATTCAAGGACACAAGCAAATGGCATGCTCAGCTACAGATTAAATTACATAGAGCACATTTAAATATTGTATTTATTGATGGGGTTTTTGGGTTTTTTTTTCCTCTGGCCTGCATAGACAAATAAGCTTGAGGTGTATTTATTTCCACTCACCTGTGTTTTACTGTGCACTGCACTCTTGGCTGTGATCAAGTCTGACAGCTGTCCTTTTCTTGCCTCGCTCTAAAGAGACACCCAGACACACGGGAGATAAACAATGATTAAGTGCTGCTCTTTGGACACGGCTCACACTAACACGACCCAATACTATTATGATGTAGTTCTGAGACACGAGGTCCAGATGCAGAGACATTGGCCAGACACAAAACAAATAAAAAACATAAAAACAGACACATGCATTTACTCACCCAAATAAACTTATGCCATCAGTCTGAAGGGCGCTCCGTTCATAACAACCAACCTCGTCCCAATAAAATAAATGGATGAGTCATTTTGGTTCTTCTGTCTGTGAGGCCCCGGCAGAGCTGTGTTCCACTGTGGTGCACTGATGCTGAAAGCAAATAGTCAGATTTACAAATGAATAAAAGAGTTTACAATTTGGCAACAGTTTTCCCATTTAATCTAGACTTTGGCTTGGCTACCAAATAAAGGACAAAACAAGAAAGTATCATTAACATTATTCACTTTAGACATACCTGGGAGACATTACTCACACAGTTATAAGTCAATATAACTCTGGACTCTTTTATTTTATTTTATCATATTATTATCATTATTATTCTCTATTTAACGTTGCACCATAAAACCAAAGGAAGTTTGTGAATTGACAATGGGAATAAGGCTGATTTTGAAAAGATTTTACCCATGAGCACAGTTAAAATAAAAGTGCACTATTAGTATGTAACTTTTCTAGGAGGGGCATAGACTGTATAAAGAAGTGGACTTAGGCTCTCGTCAAATGAAGTTCAAGAGGTTTGCAGTTATAGGAGCAAATCTGGAGCCAAGTTCATCATTAGGAATGTATGTATGGACAAAATAGAGAAATAAAAACTTTAGGATCATGTGGGGTTAATATGAACATTTTAAGACCAAAATGACAAGGATCAGTGCAGCAGTTCGACAGAGAGAGGCAACGTTTTTCAATTTAAGTTACGTGGAGCCAGAGTTGGTAGAGCCAGATGCAAACCCATGCTCATTTTCTATTTGAAACGTGGCATGAGAGTTTGCTATGTCCATTATACAGTCTATAGAAGGTGGGAAAAGAAGAGTAAAGAAGGTATTGAACTCCAGTGAACAGATACGAAGGCAAACACACTCTGTAACTGAGCCACTATGAAAGACCAAATGAAAAATATTATTAAATCAAACTGAATAAATTAAATCAAAACGATGTGTCAGAGTGGGTGTATATCAGCGTAATGTAATTTGTGCTCAACTGATCAAATAAATTGTAATTATAAAGGTCAGAATAGTGTCTTATGGACCATGAGCTCAGATTTCCGTTAGTGTGTTTTTGTGTCTGAAGCAAAAACAGTCAAAGATCCAATTAAGAAGTGCATATTGTATTTGTACTGAGGGCTTCTTTTTCACAAATTAGAAGTCAATGATGCACCTAATTCTTTTCAGTTTTGGTTATTGTGCAACTTGATAAGATGTTGTTTATTTGAATAATTCAATTGCTGTAAAATTAATTGCAAATATCCATCCAGATTATGTACACAGGAAATGATTTGTGTGCTCAGTTTTTTGTTTTATCAGACACATACGTTGCAGTGATTTGCTGAAGCGAGCTTGCATTTGTCAGCGGGACTTCTCTGCATGACTCACTCACACACTGTGTTTATAGCTCATAATAAATCTCCACCGGTGCCAGTGTGCTTTTACAGCAACCCACTTCATACTGGCTAAAACTTTGGCAAATAAGACCCCATCATCCCAATCAAGTGGACGCTGCGGATGCTTACTTGGAGTAGGCTGTGTGATGCTTATTTATGGATTGTCACTCAAATCAGAGCAGCAGTGGTCAGTCGTCTGCCAAACCGAGTCTGTGTGTAGTCCAGCTCAATAGCCTCTTTAGATCTGTGAGTGCAGAACAGCTTGTTTCTGGTCATCCCTCTGCTCCTCTTGAGACATTTCATCCTGCTTCATTGTGCCTGGAAATGGGAGTGAACAGAAGGGGAAAGCAGACAGTACAATTAGTAACACCATATTGAAATAACTGTTCTATTTTTTTAGGCTGTAAGCAAGATCTTTATTTGTTTACTAAAGTACGACCCGCCTAGGGCACGACATATAGAAATAAGAGAAAGATTAATAGTCCAAACCGTCCAAGCTCAGTTTATAGTCCCTATAAGCCTGGTCTTTTATCATTACTACCTCATATTTTTTTAATATGGGAAATTATTACGGAAGACAGATTTGAACCAATAAACAAGGGAATATAAGATGGTTCACTCCAACAGAAAACTGCCAATGGCTAATGCAGCAAACAAATTAAAGAAGCCCAGATGTGCATATGAAGTTATTTAAAGATTCAGTATAAACATATTGTCACATCAGAAGATAAAGTGATAAAGTCTTAATTTTATAATGTTATTTTTATTTTACAGCACCAAATGCAACAGTGTAGGTCTTACAGCTAAAAGTCAAGACTTAAGTTTTTTTGGTTTAAAATATCAATTTGCATTAAGCTTTTCATTATTAGCACATGTAAATTTCAAAATGCATGCAGAAAGAGCAAAGAGCCCTTTGTCTTTTTTTCAGAAAAAAACTCAAGTTTTTAACTTACAAATTGCATTCCATATAGTGCCTTAATTGTTACGTGAACTTTGCTTGCGAAATCATCGATCCAGCATGATCTTCACATATATGTCATAATAGATTGCATATTTTGCCCTTTGCCCAGCCATCTATGCTTTTGCCCCGACCTCAAACTGTTTTTCTCTCCCCGACCTGTGCGTGTCTCTGCTCCGCTCTCAGGCTCAAGCAGGAAGTTTATTTTTTTGTTTTTTTTGTTTTTTATTTAGTTTAAAATGTCCATTTGCAATTAGCTTTTCGTTATAAGCACATGTAAAAATCATCATGCATGCTGTCCCTTTTGTAAAAATAAATAAAAAATAAAAATAAAGAAATAAATAAATAATTTTAACTTACAATTAGCTTTTCATATAGTCCCTTAATTGTTGGCTGAACTTGGCTTGAGAAGTGGCCGATCCAACATCATATTTTATTTTTATACCGTGTTTTTTGTCCAGTTTCTGTTTTTCTCTCCCCAACCTGTGCGTGGCTCCGCTCCGCTCTCACGCTCCTTTTCAAACCGGAAATGGGGACGGCGCTGCGCAGCCGACCAAAACACGGAAGTAAACTCAAGTGTCTCTGCGTATCCGTACATTACTATGCTTTTACCTATAAAGTTATTGCAAGATATCGATCCGAGGCGAAATTTCACTACAAGCCTCAGTGCTAGCAGGGATTTGCCGAAAATCTAACTTATGCTACATAGAGGGGCAGCATTAGCATAAAAACGTGCTAGAAAAACCAAAACAAAAGAAGAAATCGCAGGTGAGTGGGTGCATTTGGCTGAGTAGCAAGTCCCTTTAAGATTGAATTGAGTGTGTATTTTATGTGGGAATAAAATGTAGCTCTGTGGATCTGAAAGGGCAAGTTTTCGTCAGCTATGCAGCACTTTTTCTGAGGTTTATGTATGTGTCAGCAGGGAGAGAGGAGAGTACACAAGCAAGCAGCCCAGGAGAGGAGGAAGAGGAGAGGAAGGCTGCAAGGAGAGGAAGGGGGAATAAAGGAAGGAGACAAGAAACGTGTTTAGTAGGTGTACACAGGGGAGCCAGGAGGACCCTCTCTCCTCATCTTTCATGTTCACTCCTGCAGTGAGAAAACTATAGAGGGCACTGAGAATGAAGACAGGGATATGAGCCAAACAAGAAAAGGTCAAGGCCTGGTGAAATATGGAAGGAGGGAGAAAGGAAAGAAAGAAAGGGGTGGTTGGCCATGCGAAGGGTACGGGCATAGGCCTACAAGCTCAGCATTTTGTGTTTGGAAGTCAGCTAAATGTACAGCATGCAGTGTCCTTTCACAACACTGGAGACTGTAGTCATATAAATGAAACTGGTTTATCAGGATATGATCTTATCTGTGAAATACGCTTTGATTTTTTAGTTGTCCAGAACAAAAGAAGGTTGAATTATGTCACCTGTACCAGTGAATATGTTTCTTTGCTCATCCAAATAGCTTTTTCAGTTGTGACACCGCTCTGGTTAGGAATTGATTTAAATCTGTTGGGAGATGTTAATTACTACACTATAACTCACTCTATTTGCAGTGACTGGAAGAATATTCTGAATGTATTTAGTTACAGAATACTTGCATTAAAATGTATTTTGTGATGTATATGGTTCAAACAGAATACAGCATTCTGAACCCTTAGAATACTTTTATGACAAATTGCATAATATTGCAAAATATGTCATGTTAGACTTAGACAAACTTTATTGATCCACAAGAGAAATTATTTGGACACGGTAGCTCACACATCACAATATAATATAATAACAAAGAAAAGAAACATAAATGGTAATACCAGATTGCAAATAAGTAGCAAACATAGTTAGAGACAGGTGTCAAATAAGACATAATCATGAAAATGTATGTATACAAGTCAAAATAAGTAATAAAATATAAAATATCAGTTATATACAAGAGGTCATAGGAAGGCTAAACTATAGACAATTGTATTTTTGTTGTTCTGCATTGATTTATATCTAATTAGAGAAAAAGCTATCGTGTGCAAGCACTGCAAGAGCTGTGTTTCTTATTTTTTTATATTAATACCATGCAGTTCAAAACCAGTATTGCATTTAATTTAAAAATTAAAGTAACTTTATTCTGAATGCTGCCAAAGTAAAGTAACTGTACCGAAATACAGATACTCAGATTTAGTATTCAGAATACATATTTTCAGTACAGTACATGTATACAGTTACTTGCCAATAACTACTCTAAGGTGCATCAGAAATGAGGCAAATACTTCGATGAGAAAGTATTCGAGTAGAGTAGAGATTAGAGTAGTCTCTCTAAAAACCTTGTCCAGCTGACCTTGTCCAGCTGACAGAAATCTTTCTTTTGTTACAGGTCTTACCTGGGTGACAGAAAATTTGTCAAAAATTCCTCTCCGAAATATTAGTCAGGTAAGGCGTACTTTACTTCCACCAAGACATTTGAACATTTGACTCTGATTATTACTGCTTTATCTTATTGTGAAAGTAGAAAAAAGCCTAGTATAAAATAGTAAGTATTGTCTAATTTAAGCACGCCTGAATATGGCTTCTCAATATATTTATTATTGTTTAATATTTTATTTAGGACTCACTTCTACACTGCACAGTTTCGCCTGGGCTTTTTGTCTTAGTAGATGTTAAGTTATGAAACTGTATTCCGTCCTATTAGAATGCAGCTGTACCCCATTAAACCTCATCTGTCACAGTAACATTAGCAGGGATTAGCTCTTAACATCTTGGACTTTCCACGATGAAAATATGAGAACCATTTGCAGAAGGTCAGTACTATTTATAAACTGTCCTCTTGTCTGTCTCCCTTCCTTTTCTTTGATCCCCAGAATTGTTTTCAGCCACCATGGACAACCAAGGGGAACCCCAGCCAGGTGCCACTGTGCTTACCACCGAAGAACTACCACAGATGGACGGATCGTGTGACGCGTGTGAGCCGGATGAGCCCCAGCCAGCCACACAAGTCTGCCACATATGCAACTTCGCCTTCTGCCCCCTTCACGCCGACAACCACAGTAGCACAAATCACCCACTAATGCCTTATTACCAGGCAGAGGCACCAGCTCATGGACTTGGCATGGGGAGAGGCTTCGCAAATGCCGCGGATGAAGAGCGAGCTGTCGATGAGGGCATGGTAGCGGCGGTCGGGGGGGTAAATGGGGCAAGCGTGGGGGGAGCAGAAGGTGGCAGAGAAGAAGCAGCTGCAGAGCCAGGAAAGAAGGACACGGTGACGGTGGAGAGGCTGCGCTGTAAGGTGCACGGCCAGGAGGGGTCGCTGTACTGTAAAACCGACGAGCAGATTGTGTGTGTGGTGTGTGCCGTGCAGGGCGAGCACAAAGACCACGACATCATCACTCTGTATGAGGCCTACGTCTGGCAAAAGGTGAGAGATAGACTCAGTTCATGTGCTTTTAGTGATTTAAGGTGCACTATGGAACTTTTCTAATCAAGGCCAATGTCATTGCTTTGGCTTGGACGCTCCACAGTATGGTACTACACATTTATACAATTACTGGCATTTATGGTCAAAAACACATAGAAAAACATGCACTCTTACTGTAAGTGGGGTTGCCTATCCACAGATTTAACATGTAATTTTGTCTGGTAGTGCCATCTGCTTGTCTCCGTGGATATAGACAAGTTTAATATATACATACTGTGGAATATTCAAGGCTAAGCAATAACATCAGCATGGAAAAAAGCAGATGGTGGTCCCTCTACCAGAAAAGTTACACAGTGCACCTTTAATGATCTACTGTTAAAAAAAATATTAGTATTAGTATTAGTAAACAACATATTGATAAGACAACTGTCCAGTCACTCACAAAACTTCAACTAACTTTTATTTCTGCTGCTGTGCTTGCGAAATGGCCTAGTTTTTCCTTTTCAACAAAGAAAAATGTGCTTTCAGTAATAATAGATTTTTTTTTTTGCTAGTCGATGTACCCTTTGTAAACAGAATGTGAATGTCTCCACTGTGTATTCATGTATTTTCTAAAGGCTGATGTTGACTGTTGTGGGCACAAAGCTTCAAGTGAAATCTACAGCTAGCTTGTACAACACATACATAAAAATTACGTTATGTGTATTAGTTTAGTTTAGTTTACCCTGCAGCTCAGACATGGGAATCTTCTTTAGTAGCAGATTACAGTCATGCGTTTTGCTCTGTCACTGCTAGCCCTCATGTGTATTGACAAAATGCAGAGGTCACCAGCACATGTAGCCACTGCCTGGGGCGACACTATTTGCTCAAATCCTGTTTTACTTTCCATTCTAATCAGCAGTGCTGAAATAATGTCAATGCTATGGTGGAAAATAGGGCATATGAATTATTAGTTAAGATGTAATTAAATTTGCATGTTGAATGAAACTAATTGTATATAGTTGTAATTACACTTTTTTTCACCTTTAGAGCAGACAAGGGTATGACCTCCTGGCCTACACACGGCAGATGGGTGAAAAGATTCAGGAGAAGTCGACAAACCCAGAGGTTAGTGCACCATTTTTACAAGCAGAGGTCAAAGGGCAAACACCTACAAATGCTTTGTGCAACTTACCTCACCTTACCTTTCTTATTAGTTTCTTTTTGCTGGCTGTAATGTGTCATCTGTCAGTGAATAGAACATTAACCCCATATAAGTCCTGCACTCTGCAGCATTTGTTGCATAATTGTAAGGTATGAAAATCATAATTTGTATAGCAGTCAGAGCTGCCTATCATAATTAAATATCATATCATAAATACTTCTCAAAAGAATCTGCTGCCCTATTGTCAGAAGTATAGAAACTGATCATTTCAGTTTATACCAAATCCAACGGTCTGGAAATGAAACTGCTTGTACTGTACAGTTTCATCACTGTTATTTTAGTATCATGCAACAATGCAGTAGTCAGGCAGACTTCACTATTGTGCCTAATAGACGCAGACTGACAAAAGTATTTTCTTAATCATTTATCATTTAAACATAAGTTACTTTAAAAGAGAACACTCAGAACTCAAAACCGTGGTTTGGAGTCATTCAAATTGTATCATTTCTCATTTCTAAAACCACAGTTGTAATGCTGTCAGCAGTATAAACACCAGCGGTGGGACACAGCTGCCTTGAATAAGATACAGGCGGATTAGAGACAGAATAAGTCATAAAGTCACTGAGTAATTAACATGATGGCCAATTATTCCAATCAATATTTTTATCAAGCTCTATTGAGCTTTTATAGAATTTATCTTGAAGCATGAAAATGATGATTGTACTTATCATTATTGGTACTTAGTCTTATTATTTCCCCAGGTCATGTACCAGATTTGATTGAAATAATATATATTGCACTTTTGTCTGCTAATTTATAGCTATAATAATAATATAATCTAATAATAATATAATCTATGACGCCCATGCATTAGAAAACTGGCCAATGTGAGCTGACGTGTAGCAGATTTTTTTATTTACACCAAAATGAGTCTTTAATACAGGAGTATAAAGATTATATCATGCATGAAACACTCTAAATAGAACTTTGAGAGGGGAAATGAGAAGGGGAGAAAATTATAACATAGCAAATCTCTAAAAGATTTTGCGTTGTAGGTCCACTTTAGAGTATTTCTGTCTTGTTTAGAACAAATGCTGATAAGCCATTGTCATAGGTTGGTATATTGATAAACTAATGCTATATTTGTAACTCTGATTCATAAAGATAGAATAAGCATCTGCCACTGGGGAAGAAACAATGTCAACTGATCGGAAAATCTGGTAATTCAATATATTCAGTCTGTTAACCGTATTCTATGGTCACATAATGCTAACATTTTCAAACCAACTGTGGCAAACCCTTATTTATTTATTTTAGTTAAATCGATGAGGTGACTTTTTTGACCAAGCAGTACATTATGGGTTGGTAGTGGCTCATGGTTTGTCCAACAATCTGAATGAAAGTTGGTGGTAGATCTGTCTTTCTATCCTTGAGCAAGACACTTCACTTGTGTAGTCTCCAGTGTGTTTCATGATATAGTGTGTGTTTGTGAGTGTGGCTGTGTGTTTGATGATCCATATTATTTTCTCTCACAGAGCATACTGCAGTTTCAAGGTTGACTGAATTTTAAAGTTTTGCCAGTGAATAAAATATAGATGTCTGGCTTTTTAAATGACAGCTCACAGAAGGTTAAACCAGAAGTTGCTTTAAATCTGTGATCATTATTTTTCACTTTCACAGCAGGCCTTCTTGGCTAACAGTACAAGCAGTAGTGCAGGAAGGAGCAGGCGATAGTGCCAAGATGTGTCTCTGGGATGAATAGTAATGCAGATGGCTGCTTGTCATGCATTGTTAAATAATACGCTCCAGCCCACATTTACTGGTAATGGATATAAAATGAATGTCAAGTAGGACTAATTAGTATTAAATTGATTTTATGCATTTGGGCCATTCACACACACACACACTCCCCACGGTGCTCAGAGATTCACGTGGAGGAAAACACTTTTGTTTAATTGCAACTTTGGAACACATAAAAACCAGGCTTCAAGTATTTTATTGATTTTCTTGCTTCCATTTAATCTAGTCAATTTACATAAATGGCATGTGTCTCTTATCTATCTGTAAGTGTTGTCACGATCAAAAATTTCAAACTTGATTTAGATACACTCTATACTTGATACTGATTGTGTTACCACCATCATATTAAAAAAACAAAAAACACTTTTTACAATAGAATGGCATTTTTAATGTTATGTCATAGTACTGTCTTTATCTATCTAGTATCTGGTTTTGATACTAGTTTTAGTATTGATTGATATCTGATTTTCAATACTTGTGTCAACTGTTCTATGTGTATGTCATGATTGGTTTCATGTCTCTGTGAATTGTGGGGCTAATCTCAAGTTAGTGAATTCCATCCCAACCATGGTATTTCTCACTTTGTTTTCCTACAACCCCAATTTACATAAAACTAATACAAGAAAAAGGGCTGAAGCATCATTTCAATATATTATCAAAGGACACATATTACTTTATATACAACATTATGTTATAATGTTGTTTCCTCCCGGAGCTGTATTTTGTTTCATTGTTTCTTTAACACATGTTTAACACCCTGTATATTTAGGCATATTTATTTATTTTTTAAAACACTATACTAATACAAGTGTTGTGGTAATACAAGTGTTGTTTTTTTTTTAACATATCTGTAAGTGAGCAAGTTGGCCAACTTAAAGCAAGATTGGCCATGAAGCAGGGAGGAGAGGAGCTCACTTCCATCCATCTCTCAGACTGAGGTTGTTACTATGCGTGAACCCAGTGGGATGTAGCGGCTTTGCTCAATAACTGCAGAGCTGTGACCTGACCTTGGGGGCTTAATGCAGCAGGTTAATTCGCGGAGCATGTGAGAGGTAGCACTCTCAACTGCCCACCTCATTCCCCTGTGGAGTTTCTGTCCATTACCATATACTGAAATATCACAACTGCCCCAAGGACTTCAGACATTTCCTGCTGTTTCACCATAAAGTAGTGAGTCCGAAAATCACTTAACTGCCCTCACCAGTGCAGAGGGACTGTTTTCTAATTTTGAGTGTGTCCTTTTTATACTTTCAAATGTTATTGCTTCCTATAATGCTTGGCAGGAGCCTATCAAATTCAAAGTGACTACACTGAGCCATGGTGATGTGTGTTGGCAGATGGAAAAAAGGAGGTGATGGGTGTATAAGGAGATTTAACCCTTTGCTGGTGATTTTATTAAACTGGGCCTGCTTAATTATAGATTTAGCCTGAGGTGTGTGGATTTAATCTCTCAGCTCATATCTGCACTCTCCACTGGGAGTGGAATATAATGCAAAAGCTGAGACGAGGAGGTGAGCATGAAGAAGTGCTGAGGTATGACATGAGTACTCACTGTACACACTTTGTCTCAAATGGAAAAAGTTAAATCATCGTCTGTAGAAAAAAGAATCCATTTGTGGAAATACACCTTTACTGCAGCTGGGTCTGCTCAAGTGTATTTTATTTTATTTATATTGAAGAAACATAATGGTTTCTGTAGCTCTTTTCACTTGATCTAAATTAGCTCCAGTGCACCGAATGCACCAATCTGATACTGGTATCAGATATTGGCGCTGTAAAATTTCCTTCATTCGATAATCAGCTTCTAAATATCTGTTCAGCCGATATTGTGATTGGACATAACTTGACAATAAGACTATTTACTGGTCGTAGTCATCCAGAAAGATTTTTTTTATTTACACAAAGCTGGTCTTTAGTTACTTGAGGGATAATTTTCAACATAATACATTTGGATCTGTTTTGTATTTTACATGTTTGTCTCTAAATGTGCCATTTCTCTGAAAATTGCTACAATTTACTAAATTGTTAAATTTCTTTGTGCCAAACCTGCATCAGTTTTAGTACTGATCATACCACATTTATCCACAGAAGAACACTGAAGTGTTTAATGGCCAGTACATAAAGGGATTCACAGCAGTGACCCTCCTATTGTATGTTGTCAGAACTGTGATTCACTGACCACTGTCTCACAATGTGGAACCTTCCCAAACGTTACACCTCATAACTGCCATCATCTACATTCAGTTTTGATTTGGAGTATGAAAAACAGATGTAGTTTAATAAAGCTTTGGATTTTTATGGGAATGGTGACAGGACTTTTAAGAATATACTTTTTACACTTCAAACTTGTTGAAACCTCTTTTCTTGTTGCATCGCTCTAGAACCCTAATGTCTGCACTCTTGTCAGCACCGCCTCTCCCTCACATTATAACCTACATTACTAATTTACTTCCTCACTTCAGGCCGGCAGGTATAGTCAGCATATTTACCCTGGCCTCATCTTTTATTTACCCACACTTGCAGCCACATAGTGTGTAGTCCAAGAAGACACAAGCACAAACTGTCTGTGAAGTGGCACTGAAAGCACAGCGCATAACATCATCTCTCTGGGCTTTGTGGCTGTGTACCCTGCACTAGCTACCATCCGTTCTCCCTGCCTCATAAAACCTACACAAGCAGGCGACGCATTAGGGCTGTCTTAGGCTGAACAGACACAGGAGGCATGAAAGGACTCGGCTGGTGCGAATCCGTTTATTTATCCGTTGCTTTTTTGTTGTTGTTGTTGTTTGGGGTATTTTTACTTATTTTTCCTCTTTCTTCTGCTCCTCAGTTCCACATTGCTCATGAAGCCTGTCGTTCCATCTCTTCTCACAGCATTTTAATTGAATTATGCTCTATCAGTCCCCCAGAAAGAAGCTTGGCTGACATTTCTTTGGTTCAAAACCAATAAAAAGTTGGATATTGGAAGTTGGTACCAAAAAGCTGCTGTCTAATTTTCCACCACATTTTACTTTGGCTTCGAGATTACTAGACTTTTAAAGATGTTTTTTGGATTCAGCGTTTGAGGGTAATCTGCAGGATGTAATTGGTATCATCTGATATGAACAGGCGTGTGAAGATGTTGACTTGGACAGGGGCCATAGTGCCACGGGCAAGGACAGTTCAAATCCATTTAATCCCAATCTTTTTTTAAATGACTTTTTGGCTGTTTTTCAGAAGAGAAACACCCAAGACAATACTTAGCCTTGATATAAATGATACTTGCATGTTTTAGTCATAAAAGGAAACAACTGAAAAGCATGTGTTAATGTAGGTGACAATAACAAAAATATGTATGCTAGGTTGGATAAGATCAAATGTAAATGTCAGTTACCTGCAACCCTAAACAGAGGAATACTATTTTAGTTTTCTGTCAATCAGAGTTATATTTAGGATCCCGAACAGCTGGACAATTAGCAAGCATTAACAAAGTATTATTTAAAAAAGCACAATGTTAACAGTGTCACAAAATGGATATGATACAATATAGTACAATCAGCTGGACGTTGATTTCAGATTTGGTATTGAAAATTCCGTGGTCTAATGGATAGACCGTGAATGCCTTCCTTGTCTGTTGCTCTGGCTATTATTAAGCTTAAACAATGTAGTTGCAAAAAAGCCATTTATTAATGCTGCATGATTTGTGAAAGACTAATTTGGTATTTATAGGTTCTCAAACAGTGCTGTTGTTTACAAAAAGGCTTTGCATGAATGCAGATGAGATTAAAAGCAATGGCCTCTTTGATACTTGTTTATAGCCATGTTCTATTTTGGGCCATGGTGGTTATTTGGGTGTGGATGTTTAATGTGTTTTTACTGATGTTGTCTCATTCCCAGGAGTCGTTTGCATTTTCTTCATCGGCGGCGAAGGGCATATATTACTTATCCATCACAAAGTTAGCTACAATGTGATGTTAATTCTGTTTGAATGTCCGACCACCCTATAATCAAGTGGAGTGTTAGGACAGCGGCTATTTTTAGGCACCCACTGATCACTGTTATTTGCCACAAACAAAGCATCTAAAGTTGTTCAGAATGGATTCAGAGGGCCACTGCTTTTGTATATGTAAAGTCATGAAAAGTTTAGCTTGAATAGAACACTGACTCATGTGTGATACCTTGGTCCTCTGAACTTTTGTGTATCTTTTGTTCTCCCTGCATTAC
>KN489099.1:32676-44167 GCA_000787155.1 Scartelaos histophorus | reverse complement strand
AAAACAACTTCTGCACAACAAAGCTAGTCACACTTGCACTGAGTCACACAGAAAATATGGTCTCCACAGCTCTGTGTGTGCAGATAAACAAGAAAAAAAAATCACCATTTCAAAAGCTTTTATCCACAAGACCAAAATGGTAATTTAAAAATGTATGTTTCAAGTTAAAAATACTTTCCATCCTTCAATGTTCAGACTCATTTAGACTATTGGATATTCAAAACTGCATGTCATATTTTTTTTACAACAGTTAACATAAATAGTTATAGTTACGTCTTCGTCATACTTTCATCTTTTTGCACTCTATCTAGATTAGTATTTTTCATTGCGAACAGTTCTAAAATGTTAGTTTATTGCTACAAAATTTGTCTTTGTATTTCTTGTTGCTGCTTGGTTATTGAACAGAGAACTATGTTTTTCTTTTTAATATTTGTCATCCTTACCAATTCTACTGTAATACTAATCTTTACTAATGCCTACAGATGCTTAATATTTATTTTAAATACTCTAGAAACATTTCAACTGAATTTAAAACATATTTGATGAATAGCTGTGAACTCCTGTGTGAGATACAAAAGCGTGCGCTTATTGTCCTGTGATGTCCTAGTACTACAGTCTGGTCTGAAGTGCCCTTGTCGCTGTCTCCCCTGAGGCCTCATTCTGCAGCCCCTGCTCACAGCAATGCAAATGAAGATTAGCACGCATCACTGCTCTCTCCCTGCAGCAGGAGAAGGCCTGTCACAGCACTGTCCTGGGCCAGGGGGCTCCTATACTGCATGGACCTCACACTAAATAATCTATAGGATCATGGTTGACAACTGCTACCAAGTAAGGAGAGGCATACTGAGGGTATGCTGGGACACTAAAGTCACATGTAGTTATATCGTGTGTGTGTGTGTGTGTGTGTGTGTGTGTATATAATTATGTATACTTGAAAGGGGTTGGTAGAGAATCCAAAATGTGTTCTCAAGTAAGACACTAACTGACCTATTAGCCAAGTAGAAGTATAAAACATCCATCCAAATTATTGCTTAAGAAGGGTAAAAAGTCAAGTATTTCTATGTGAGTATTGAGTGAACAGGTGTAGTGCCTCACTCACACTAGTCGCAGTGTGAGCTGAGAGTTGTGCTGTTACAGTCACCGCCTTTTAGACAGCACACCCATAACCACGTCTTCACACAATAACTGTTTATTTATTAAGGGAAAAGGCTGCTTTTGGTTCCGGTGTTTGGCAAAAATAGGCTCCCAATGGATTTAATCCATAGCTCCTCTCACCCCTCTCATAACTTTTTTTTTCCTTGTTCTGCTCATTTTCTGACATTTTTGTTTGCTATTTTAACAATTTTGTGAAGCCCGCCGAGATAACTGTTGTTATGATTTTGGGCTATACAAAAAAATAAATTGAATTGAATTGAATCATAACTTTGAACTATATGGAATGCCTGTGGCCACCAGAGCTGCATCCTGTGCAGTCTGACCCCGTGTCTAGAAGGGCAAAGGCTCAAATCAAAAAATTTTCTTGAACAGTAGTACATACAAGCCAGATATTAGTATCACAAGTAAAGCATGGTTTAAAATCTACTAATCTACTAAATACAATTTCTTTCTGTAGTTCATCAAGTAAATGTAACTGTGTAAATGTAACTGACTACCCACCTCTGCTGGTAAAACATTTTTTTTGTGTAGTTTGGTTACAAGATTGTGGGTGTAAACACTGCAGTCTTCTGATTAAAGAGCAGAGAATGAACTTCATGAAAATGATAGGCAAAAAGAAAAGACATGAAATGGCTTTTTTCAGATGGTGTGGGCATTGTTATATAAACTGTGAATGTGGTGAACGCTGCTTGTAGTCTGGACCTTTGAAGGTTTGTTCAAGTCTCACTAAAAACATTACAATGATTATTTTCACTGAAACGATTTGTGGAACAGTTTGTTTCAAATGTTCTTCAATGGTTTTCAGTGACAAACCGCGTGCTGAAATAAATGTTCTACAAAGGCTTTCAATGATAAATGCTTTCTGCAGTCTGACAATAATTAAGTCAGTTTTTCTAATGTAATAAACATGAGGGAAGCAACATTTATTTATTGATCTATCATTTTATATCAACATATACACATCGTATTCCACTGGAAGAGCACACACCTAGACAATGCTCTCCTCAAATTTGAAACCTGCTTTTTTACGATCCAATTTCTATTTTTACATTGTTTTAGCGTTGTTCTGACATGGCAGGTATAACGCTCTTAATTTGTCAAGCCTACGATAATTTACAACTCTGCACAAAAGAGAAAATTGTGTTTTTATGGTTCTCACCAGACAATAGTAGACTAGACTATACATATATTGTTATCTATAGCAGGTGTAGTCCGCTGTTCTCTGTTCATTACAAACCCATTCAGACAATTTAATTTACTTGAGCAACAAGAGGACCGTCTCGGCATCCCAACGGCATGTTAACTAACCATTCCTGTCTTATTTGAACTGAATGATGTGCATGCTGTCTGCACTCATACAATGAAAGTGAATTAAAAAGTATGTCACTTCCCTGGCTTCATTTAATGGGCAATTTGGAGAATCTGATTGCATGAGAAGAAATGGGAATGGAACTGAAGGGGCCCTGGGCTAGAGATCCACAATTCTCTGCTCCACCAGATGAAAACAGGAAACAAATGTAACAAGAGCAAATTGATGGCAAAGAAAATGAGGGAATCGATTTATGATGTATATGTTGTTTTAAAGAACTTACATATCGTCACCTTCCTAAAATAATGTCACTTTTTGCCTAAGTTTACTTTGCCATAATTTAGGCCATAATTTCAATTTTGGGGGAGTTTTTGGTGTTTCCTGAAAAACCTGAAAAAATGACTTATGTGATTATTTTAGGAAGGTTTTGATATTTATCTCAGCATTTATAAGATCATAAGTGAAAGAAGAAAGCTATACAATGACAAGTAAGGATGGCTGATGTGTACCATTAAACACGAAAAATAATATTTGTAAAGTGTGAATTCTGCTCTAAACCACATGGTTTTACTAGGGATACACTGATACTGGTGTCTTATATCTGTGCCAATACTGAAAAATTTCCCAGATCGGCTATTGACTTTTAAATATCGATTCAGTCGATATTCATAAATCAATGCAATAAGACTATTTACTGACCGTAGTCTGCCAAGAAAGTCTCAGTTTTTTTTTAAACTTTTTTGTACACAGTGTTACTTGGAGATGATAACAGTTCTGTAACACATTTGGATCAGTTTTGTCTTATTTAATTTTTGTATAGAGAAGTCAGTCTCTATACAAGTCACCACACTGGTATTGGTTGATGCTTAAAGTTATAATATCAGAATTGAAAACATCAAAACTGAAAAAGCTGGAACAGGGAATCCCTAGTTTTTTACTGACAGAGGACTGGCAATAGATTAAAAAGATTAAAGCTGATCATTGATGACTAGACATAACTGAATCTTTATCTCGATTCAAATTGTCTTATTTCCAACAGTATTGCATTATTATTTGACTGAGACACAAAAACGACTGAGAAGCACAGTGTAAATGTTGCTATAGCAAAACCTGAATTTGCCTCAGGATCTATAAAGTATCTCTTCTGTTATTATTATTTATGATTTTTAGTAAACAGTAAAAACATCTGTACTATATCTCTGGATATGGTACAAACTGTTCTATTTATTTTCTGTGGGTGTCTTAGCAGAGTCTTGGGGGAAGAGGGAATGGATTAAAAGACCTGTACATTTGCAGTGAAAGCAGAGCAGATGGTGTGAGCGTCCTCTGAGGTGTGTGTCTGCAGATGGGGTGGAGGCTGCCTGGTGCAGTTACTCAGCTCTTGCCTGAGTCCATCAGGGTTGTTCAGAATGATGGTGTGAACTGTAAACAAAAGTAGTGCCTGGAGTCCTATTAGGTCAATGGATTACTGTTTCTTATCTTCTCTGAGTGCAGGTACTGTACAAATAATTCAAAAACAAACTCACGAATAATTGAAAAGTCTATTAATATCGGTTACCTCCCTAAAATTAATTCCTACTGTAAAAATACAAATGTTTACACTACACTGCCTTTTCTGGTGAAGGGTTTGCCATCTGCTTGTCTCTATGGATATGTTACTACTTTGCCTGTAATGTTTCACCATATGGCTTTATCTTGTATTTATTCAGTTCAAAAATATGCATTCAAAAGCATCCATTCTCACTGTGTATGAGCTTGCCTGGTCATGATCTGCAGATTGATAAGTCGACTTAAAAGGGGGCATGGCAGAAGCTCTGAAAACAATCGCCTACCTCTACGTACCTGACCCAACCTTACTCACTCGCTTAATCTAAACAAAGCTAATACAATATTGGTCAAAACAAACTAATTAATGAACCAAATAACTAAAGCTCTGCAGCCCTAGCAGATACAGTAGTATATCTCATCCTCTGTCTGTTTGTAGATGAGCACAGAGGAGCTGGAGGACTTTGTGAATGGCGAGTTTGACGAGCTGCGGCGGTTGGTGCGTTTGGAGGAGAAGAGGACGTTGCATCTGGTGGACCTGAAGGAGGCTTTCCTCACAGCCACAGCAGCTGAGAAGATGGCGGAGATTCATTTGCAGACAGAGCGCCTGCAGGAGGAGATGGACAGTATTACCGCACAGCTGTTTCTCCTGGAGCAGGCTGACAAAGACTCCCTGGGCCCTGCTCTCATGAGACAGGCTGCTATGGCAGAGGCGCGCCCTGTCCTCAGACTACAGGTAAGAGCAGCTCTCATACATGTTAAATAGCCCCTCCTGTTTTGTTTAAACTGAATAATGGCCAAAGAAAGTGAATTATAAAATGTGTGACTTCCAAGGCTTGGTTTAATGGGCAATAAGAAGAAACTAATCCCATGAGAAGTAATGGAAAAAAATACACAATAACATTTGACAGTCCCTGGGGTATAGATTCGTGACTCTGCTTCAGCAGAAGAAAAGGCTCAATGATGTATTGAAATCTATTTTGATGGCAGAGATAAGAAAGAAATACCTACTTTAACTTGAACATTTTGCATAGAAGATTCACTTTTAAAGAATAACATTGACAGTTTATCATAAAATCTTTATTTGGCTCTCACTCCATATCTTCTTGACTCAAATCCACCTGTTCAGGATAACCTTTTCTCTGTAAACATTTTTTTTATTTTTTATTTTGTGTTGTCCATTGTCCTACACTGTCAATGTGCAGGCACTATTTTGTATGTGTGCTCTGAGTGTTATGAAACACTGCGGTTTTGCATCTCCTCATTTCACTTGCTGCTGGTGTACAGGTATGTGCCCTTCTAATCCATGTGTTTGCAAACCCAATATATATGATTTAAATGGCCCCCACAAGTCTGGGGTCTCCACTGTTTATTAAAATGCTAATAATTTTGCTTTAATTTATTATTATTTAATTTAGAAAATTGAGATTGAGAACATAATTTCAATGTTTATATTTTCATATGGAAATTTAACAATTAACTTTTTTTTAAATTTGAATTTGAATTGAAAATCCAGCCTTTGACAGTGTGTTGCAATATCATTTGAAAAATATTTAGATGTTTTCTTACCTCTAAGTTTAAAGCCGCTTTTCACACAGAGACCTTCTTCTTTTATGTGAAGAAGCCACAAAAACAACCCAGAGACCAAATAGTTGTGTTTGAAAAGTTTTCCAAATTATTTGAAATATGAAAGACTGTAAATACATACATGAAAAACATGAAAAGGAAAATATAAACAGATTCATTTTAACCTATGTGTTAACCTGATTTGTGAAGTCAAATGAAAATGGAATTAAAAGTTTGTTTTAAACAATAAAAATACTAGAAGATCTTTTTTTTGAAAGATAAATCACATTGAAACTGAATTTGCCAATAGTTTTTTTCTCTTGGACAATTTTGCAATGACAGATCAATTACTACAAGATTAAACTTGCCTAAATACAAAATTATAGCTTTTCCTGTCTGTTTAACCTAGGACTGTATACTTTTTTCAGATGTTTTCCCTTTATCTAATGTAATAGTGTAAGTCACATTTATAAATGTCACATGCAAAAGCCAGACACTGCACAAGGCTGATGCACTAAATTATAGTGTCACATTAAGTCATTAGCTTTGTTAACTGCTCAGCAAAGAAAAAAAAGAAAAAAAACAAACAAACTTCGCTATCAGGGTCAATTGCTAATTAATCCAAACATTAAGCTAAGAGCCAGGGTTCACAATTGAAAAAGCAAGGGCTATTGCTTTCATCAATAAACAATTAAATGGTACAATTGGCCAGCTGGAACGAAGCTAATCGCTGTGTGCAGTGTTGTGCCAGCTTGCTATAGTTACTTTGATAACCATTGCATTATCAAAGAGCACTACAAACTGTGTGGACTTCAGTGGAAAAAATTGAACTGTACCCCTTCCCGTTTGGATGTCTCCCTATGTACCCCCTAATAATGGTTAGGAAAAACATGTGCTGTATTTACTGAGCTTTCATCTGCTGTAGCAAGGTGCAAGGTGCCATTATCTGTGCTTGTCAGTGAATACAGGCACTTACATGCAAATACATCCTCCGAGTGTGTCAGGCTGTCATGATGTTCTACACAATATGCACACTGCAGCCTCAGCCTGGTCCTTTTGTTACATAATAACTCCAATTAATTAAGTTCATTGCAATATTCAGTTATGTAATTGAATGTAATTCCAAATTGTCAGGACAAAACATTCACAATAGATAATATACTTAATAATATACAGCTAATCCTGACTAAGATGAGATGGAGATCTGGGTCCATGCCAGAACTGTCAATAGATATCATGGGTATCCTAGCCAAAAGGTGGTCCAGGGCCCCTCATATACCTGGATAACATTTTTAAAGTGATAGAAAAATGTGTGCTTTTACTGTGTGGGGCCCTAGGCAATCACCTGGTTTTCCTACCCCACTCTGAGGGAAAGGATGCCTCTGTGACACTGGAGGATTGGTAGTATAGGTAGGCTAAATCCCTGTACATTAACTGCACATTACCTACATGTTGCCTTAGTTACCAAGTTAAATTTTCATAGTTTTAAATCACCTAAAAGTGTATTGTAAAATGTGAATGTGGGCATGAAGAGTGTCTACAAAGTGATCCAGAGGTATGGAGTTCGATTCCAACTGATAGAGGGGGGTTCTTAGACAAGGTCCAATGTGTGTACTCTTTGAGAATGTGTATTAACATGTGAGTGTTTCCCTGCTGTGAAGCTCTCTGAGTCAGAGGACATGCGAAAGCTTTATATAAATTGAGACATATTGATCATATCAGAGATGAGACCTGCGTCAGAATGAAACGTACCAGGCAAGTCTAATCTGAAGGCCGATGCTTGTCAGAGCAGTGCAAGTTGTAAAATGGTTTCTGTACATTCCCTCTAGCCTCTAATCCTGAGTTATGGCCACACTTTCACGTGAATTATTGAATCAGATTAATTTGACTGAATGCTATACACCTCCAGCTTTCCTTAAAGAGAAGAACTACAGTTAAAATCCATGTAACTCTGATGCTTTTAGCCTCACTTACTTCTCAGTACAAAAGTTCAGCACAAGTCTGTCTGAAGACCTGTATGTGCAGATGTATTTTATAACTGACAAATAAATCCTCTGTGACCCAGGTTCCATTAAAGTCTTAACTGAAAGTCGATGGTGACTCAGACTTTTTACTTCCCACGTTTTACTTATTGCAAGTGTAACCAACACTGTAGCTGACAGTGTTATTTGTCGAAGTGCTGTTTGGGGAGAACCCTGTCCTAGGTGTAAAGAACAAACTTGTAGAGCAATACGCCTTTTCTATTAACCAGAATCCCAGAGGCACGCACTACACTTCTCCGTCCATCTCAACTCAACATTTCTGGGGGCAATTTTGTCTAAGAGCCCCTAGCACCTTGTGGATCTGGACTGACTGGGATTAATTCTTCCCCTGTGCGCTCTCTGTCTTGGCAGATGGCACATTGAACTGCACTCACTCCCTCGCCATTTTACCATTGAACTGTAGCAAGTGCTCAGTCTTGATGAATAGCTTTGTTTTAAATGTCAGAATGACTAATATCTTATAATTGTCAAAGATTATGTATCAGACAGGCACAAAGGACACTCAGACCTCTAAAAAGCATGGACTTGTTAAAAGTTCTAAGGGAATAACTACTGATATTTAACTAATAGTGCTAGAAGGCGCAATTGTAAACCCATAGTGTTATTTTGGGAACGGTGCACTTTTTCAAGGCTGTATTTTACTTTTAAATGGGATAGACAGCAAAGCAGGTTTTACTACCGCACAGCTGGTCCTCTCTCACCCCCCAGCGGCACATGCACCAGGCTATTTGTTCCACATTTGTGATCAATAAAGTTTTACAAATAGATTTTGTCACAATATGTTAAGTAAGCCGACTGATCAATTCATAATCACTGTTGTTGTCAGTATACATTTAAACCATTATATAAAATAGCTATAAAAGGCAGGTAAATCAATAATATCATCCATGAGACAAGTAGGTGGCAAACCCTTTTCAACAAAAGTTTATTCACACATTTCAAATAGAGTTGATAAACTTGGCAATACCTAAAGGACTAAAGAAGAGGGTGCGGAAGAGGAGGGGTGGAGTCTAACTGTGAGTGTGAATGATCTAACTGGTCTCCACACTTCAAACTCCATTTCTGCAGCCTGCTGTTTGTAATTCGAAACATCTGGCTGTGATCAGGGCAGTCTTTTGTGATGTCACCAATTACTGGAAATGGCAGAGCACATTGAAGGCAGCACAAACATAGATTCAGGCATTTTTGATCCAAAAGCTACAGATATACTTAGATTGCACTAAAATTGCAAACAAATTAGAAGGGACGATGATGTAGACGATGATATCAAACACCATAAACACATGGATTTAGTGTTTAGTTCAGCTTTAATGTGTACATCTAATTTCATTACTGTCCTACTTTTTATCCACTAAAAATCATGTCCACTGTCACTTTTGCTGCAAACACATTGTACTTTTTGTTGTATATCTTACTGGACCAAAGAGAGCCTCTTTCTGAAGCGTTACGTCTTACTTCTGATGCTTTGATGCTTGTGCTGGTGTCTGCATGTAGTGTAGAGAATTGGCCCAGCTGTTCTCCTTGTGCAACCACAAATTGAGTTCCCACTCAAAGCATGACATGGGGCGCCTTAAGAAAGAATTGATTTAGTCCAGTTGGTTGTACCTGATGTGAGGAGAACTCAGTCAAAGTGGTCACTCTCCACTGTGGTGTCTTTGTCCAATTCTTTTATTCCCGACACCCTCAGAAGATCTTTATTGTTTATTGACTGGATCTGGACAAGCCTTCCCCTGGTCTAATCTAAATTTTCACTTACATGTTTCTTTCTTTGGATCCAATTGCTTCTGAGTCAATAGATATTATGTGTACAAAGCGCATTTAGACTCGATGGTTACATAGTCTTCTCATAAGGGATTCACTTAGTGGAATGTGTACCAAGGACAAAACATAAAACTTTTTTTATTAAACCGCACTGCACTGAGTTTTAAAATATATTGGAAACACCGCTATCATATACTAATAGCATCTTTAATATAGCTTTCACCCCTCCGGATTAATATTATTCTAGCAGTGCTCTTGTAGTAATTGTAATAATATCAAACTCCTGTAGTTCAGCACCTTTATCCACATAAGCTGTTTATTTTAGTTTCAAAACAGGGACAGCTATTAAAGTCTAATGGAAATGTTGTATACTATAGAGACCTGTTAGTTCCCTTCCTGCAGCACAATCGAATTGCAGTACACGTTAAAGGTCCCATAGTACAAAACATTGACTCTAGTTGAGTTGTGCTGTGTTTTATTCACATTCACGTAATCCTTTATTATTAGTCTGTCTACATCTCCAAAGCTCAAGATGCCCCGTTCCACCTTGTAATGTCAAGTAGTCGTAGTGTTTTTCTGTTTGGGAGAACATTTCAGAAGAGTGATGCCTGCACAATCTCACCATCAGACCAGAGAGAATCCAGTTCCAATCCCTCCCAATACTGTTGCCGTGTCCCTTGGTAAAACACCCATTTGTCAGAGTAATGTGACAGGACTGAAAGGGCATCTGGTGTAAAATGAACTCAATGTAGTCTCCATGCAACTAGTTCACTCTGGCAAAAAGGGCGAGCAGAAAATAACACTACATTAATTTAACAGCATTTGGATTGCACAGCAAAGAACTTATTGGTTTTCAGATGCCTAAAATAGTCAGTTATAGTTTAGTTTATGGCAAAAAAAAAAAAAAAAATCATCTAACAACTCAATAGTAATGACATAAGTAAGGGCATGTACAAGAGTAGAAAATACAGCATATTTTCTTTGCGATGTGTGAGCAAAAACGTGAATACAAACAGGAAGAATTGCTGTGGTTTTGGTGTTTGTTTTCATGGAATAGCTGCTTATCGAAGTGGTAGACACACTAAAACCAAGTCAAATCTCGCCAGTCTCCAAATCTTCCAAAATCTGTATTTGTTGTGATTTGTGGCTAATTAAATTCTGAGATCTACTGCTTAAGAGTGCTCAGCGCTTTGTGCTGTCTCCAGTATGTCACTACTTATAATGTTAAAATCCCTTTCTAAGCTTCTACAGGCAAGTCCACACTCAGCACAATCGCTGGTGAAAGAATATAATGAACACCTTTGTGAGCAGTGCAGAGCTGAACCATTTGAGAAAATTATTGACATGTAATTTTGTGATTAGACTTAGTTTTAATTATCGAATTCTGTTTAAAGGTCACATTTTAAAGGTGCATTATGCAACTTTTTTCTGGTGCAGATCTTCTACCTGTTTGTCTCTATGGCGATGTTATTGTTCTGCAGATAATGTTTCATAGTATGGCATTTTTCTTATCTTTTTATGGAGACATGCAGATGGTATCACAAGGCCAAGTTACAGGTTAGATTTATGGATAATTTACCTCACTTACAGTCAAAAATGCATGTTTTACACGGAATTTTGAGAATCGCACTCGTTTGAATTGAATAAATGTAACAAACACATGTTTAATGACGTGTACAACAAAGCAAGAAACATCAATGGACTGAAGTAGGTGGCGTAGTCCAACCCAAAAAGTTACATACTGCACCTTTGAACATGTCCAGAAGAAATGACAAAGAAACAACCTGAACTAATACAAGAATCACATTTTTGTACATGTTTGTACTGATCTAAACTACAGGGTTAGCAGTTTTATGTAGAAAAGGAGAATATTTGTTGTTTGTGGAAGAATGGTGTACTTCAGAAATTGCAGCCTTTGCTAATTGCATCCATTCAACTTGTGATTTCAATTTGATTGTGATTAATCTTGCAGCCCTTCATGCTATTTTCTTTGATGAAAAATGCTGTAATTTCCAATAGTTTCATCACAACTTTTACACCAAAGTTTTCTTAATCAGTGATAAATAACATATGTGTTATTGCTTTGCCAAAAAAAAAAAAAAAAGAATAAAAC
>KN489099.1:14046-32652 GCA_000787155.1 Scartelaos histophorus | reverse complement strand
TGTGGATTTGCTCACATACATGGTCCCAAAAGTAAAGTCCATTATTTTGCTCATAAAACTCCTTAAAAGGCCCATGTTATTACTATTTTCTTATAATGATGTGCTGTTGTGTTTCTTTTGTGTTTTTGTGTTTTTTTATTCACACGCGTTTAACAAACGAGCTGAGCTTTTCTTTCAGACAAAAAAACACTCTGTTCCAACTTGTGAACCTCCACTAGAATCATTTGGATGAATCTTAACTTGAAAAATGACATCATGACCTCCCAAGGAGGAACAAAGCATTTTGAGCTTGTAGACAGACTAATAATAAAGGATTACTCATGTTGGAATGAAACAAAAGGTAGATAATAACATTGGGGCATAGCTTAAGGCTCACAAGCTCGACAATTTTGTGTAATATAGGACTTTTTAACTCCCCATAACAATGCACAGCTCCCCATATGTGACTAATGTTCACAGTTCTGTGCTTGGGCTCTGACTGCTGCTTTTAAAGCTCGTGAATATGCATGAGCACAACTGCTGGATGAAAGTGTGAATTAATTGGTCTGATTTGGAGCCCCACCAGCTGTGGACTGGGGCTGATATAAATGATGTTGTTTACCTTTTATTTGTCATCCTCAGCACCTGTTTGCCCATTCTAAATATGTTTTTTTTTCTCTCTCTCTCTTGTTGTTTGCAGAATGACGCAGAAGTCAGGCCAAGGTAAGACAAATGTTCTTATTTTTTGTGCAGGTATTGAAAAACCTGCTTTAATTGTGCTGTAAAAAGATGAGCTTGGAGGCTGAGTAACAATTACGCATGTTGCAAGTTAGATTTTAGCGTGATGATATTCAGAATATGCAGAATGATGCAGAAGTCAGGCCAAGATAAGACGATTGTTCTTATTTTTTGTGCAGGTGTTGAAAGGGATGCTTTAATTGTGCTGTAAAAGTTGTTTAAAGATGTGCTTAGAGACTGAGTATCAATTATGCATATTCCAAGTTAGAATTTAGTGTGATGATTATCAGAATATTACAAAATTATAACCACATAAAAACTCCAGAAATCACATTTTATCATACTAAAAGATAGAAAGATAACTCTTATTTCTATGCAACTAGCTCAATTAACAATTTAATTTCAGTTTTTGTTGTATGGCATTAAAAAAAATTGTAAAATTAAAGGGATAGTTCATAATTTTGGACATTGGGCCGTATTTACTAGTTAGCTAGAGTGGAGTAGACGTGTGGAGATGTCTGTGCTGATGGAATAATGTTAGAAATAAAAGTTAAGCATGCATCACGTGAATCGTCGCATGTTGAGAGACTATTTTCCCAGCAGCAGCGGTGATATCAGAATTCCCCACCCAAAACACTTGTGTAAACGTGGAATCAGAGTGAGAATGAAAACGCACTTTTGTGTTTTTACTTCAGACCATTTCCATGTAAACGTAGCCTTAGTCTGGAATGTTACTCAGTCTGTCATTACACTTTCAATTACAGGTGTTTTCAAAAAAGAGATAGTGGAGTTAAATGCCATACTGTGCGATACTGTTTCTTTGCAAAGAAATGGAGGCAAGCAAGTAGCAGACCCACTACCAGAAAAGTTACAAAGTGTACCTTTAGTCTATAGAAAAAGAATTCCCTATTCTAAGTAGAGATAGACCGATAACCTTTTTTCAAGGCCAATGCTAAACCCGATTGTTTAGAATTCAGAGGAAGCAATGGATGATAATCTTTTCTGATATTTTTGGGCCAATATATGGGTTAATTTTGATATTTTTCCCAAATTCTGTAATATAAATGTACTAAATATTCACCCACAGCCCTATTTTATAAGAGACCCTTTCACATTTAAGGGCTCAAATAAAGCTTTGGCTAAAACTAACTATTGGCCTCTGCTAGAGATTTAAACAGCCAATACACTTAAAAGAGAAAATATTGACAGTATATATTGCCCATGAGATATTGGTATCTCTAATTCTAAGTAGGTCTTGTGTCCTGATATGCCCATGAGATCTGCCCCATATAAGCCCTCTTCAGTCAGGTTTTGCCCTATATACTGCATGAACTGGCTAAACTAGACCAATGAGTATTCTGCAAACATCCCTCTCATCCTCTCCCTGGGTTCCACTTTTGGCCGGTTAAATATCCTAACACTACAAGAGTCACCTGCCTTTTGCGCCTCTAAACGAACACAATTCTATTCCAGTCACGTCTGTGCCCAAGCCAGGCAATTAGTAGCTCTCATCTGTGCGCCCTCTACAATCAAAGGAGGTGACTATGTGGGTTAATATAAGGAAGCCCATAGAAACGTGCTACCAGGCTTTGTATGTATTCTTACCGCAATGTTTTATGCCCTGTAATGTATCTCCTATGAGCCATTTTATCATAACAGGGGTCAGCCTACTTTGATAGCTCCAATGTAAATTCACTGCTATCTCATATCGACTGTGAGATATGAGAACCTGGAAGAGATACTGGTATTATTTTTCATCTCCTACACGTGTGGATTCTGTTGATTCATTTTGTTCACAGCTATACAGTCACTGAAATAGGTATTGGACGCGTTTTCAATTTATTATTTCTAAAGTGGCTGACAGGAAATTTTCACCAGATATTGTTAAAAAAACTTAGTAGTCCAACCTTGCAAAGAAATCAAGCCAGAGATGTTCAAAAAATTATAAAGTATAATTAAAGATTTATATTAAAAAAAAAAAAAAAATCAATACAACTTCTAGAGACCGGGCATATGCATGGCTTCAATGTGATTTCTGGTCTGTTTTTCCACACAGAATATTTTTGTGGACTATTTTCTATTGAATTTAGAGACACTGCTTGAGCCATTGTAACGTTATTGTTTTTCACTGAAATGAATATCAGAAAGAAAGAAAGAAAGAAATAAAGAAATTTAACAGCCCCACACAATTTTGTTCTCTGCTCCAACTATTATAAGCATGATGTTATCGGGGTACTGTGCAGTGCTTTTGTCTTCCAAAGACTTTTTAATGGTTTCATTTGTCCAATATAGTTTCAAATGATTTTTATATTTGTATTTTGTAGTTTGGTTGCAACTGTGTATAAAGCCTATGGTGCATACAGATATGTTATTTTTTGTTGAGGTTGATAACTGATGTTGAGGTTTAGACTTTAAATAATGGATCAGAAATGTAAAGTATTCCACTTTCAAATTCCATATCATAAATAAAAATGTAGGTAGGACACTGGACTACCCAGGTAGCACTCATGGGGAAAATGGATGATATATAAAGAGAACAAATTCATCACCTTCACATTAGACTTAATTTCAAATAGCAAGCAAAAATAGCAAGAGACTGATGTCAGACAAGGGATAAAACATACTTACGTTCTGACTAAGTTCAAATGTACACATATGATTAGATTATAGATAGACGTATGACACAATGAAATTCTACTATACACACTTTTATCGTAATGGGGGTCAAGCCTTCTTTGATAGCAGTGAATTTACATCGGGGCTATCTGTTATCGACCGCGTTATGAGAAAGTAGATCAGACACCAGTATTATTTTTCATCTGCTATTCCCGTTACGTTCGTGGCCTCTCCTTCCTTTATCATTCAGACAGACATTTGGAATGAATAGTCCTTTTCCAGCCCCACACTTATTGATCTGTTGACATATAAACGCCTCCTTCACCTGGAGCTAGCACACTCCTCACCGAACCACCCGCTGTCTTTCACTGCCTTTAGCTGTCTCTGCTGGCTTTTCATCTCCAAGTGCCCTCTTCCCTTTTACACGTCTCACAGAACAGATTTTGGTGTTTTCTAATTCAAAATGAAGTCTTAATACTAAAATAGCTTGGGTTTCATAGACAGTGATATTTGCTATTACACAATCCCCTTCAGGTTCTTCCTATTGAATTTGCAATTTGACTCTTGCTGTGAAAAATACAGTTTCTTTTGACATATAAAAAGCGACAAACTGTAAGTCTTGACCGAGGCGAGCTGAGATGTAATATGTTATCGATCGGTGAGCTTGTATTTTGACCTCATCTGCCTGTGGAACAGATGGCAACATGCCGGGATGCTAGGGTGATGTGGAGCTAAGGCTTTGCCCTTCTTGAAGGTTAACCCCATAATCACAAACTCATATAATACTCTTCAGGCTCAGTGTCGACTCTTATATTAACGGCAGAAATTCTGTTAACAGGACATAGAAAAGACAAAGAAGTGTCATTGTTAAACCTGTAATGTTTAGAGTTGGAATATATATTGAATCACTCACAAATTAACTTATCAAACATGTATTTCATTCAGATGCTGTTGTTACTGTTGTTATTTTTGGACTTTGCTGTTTTGGATTTACCTGATACAACTACAGACATTCAAGTGCGTATGACAGATTGTTATGATTATCTTATTTTGACTTAATTTAGTGGGATTGTAACTATTATAAATATAATTTATACGTTTACACAAATCAAGAAGCAATTTGTGAAGAAAATGATGTGGAAAATTACAGCAAATAGAAAGTTTAAACAACTGATGACATCACAGTAGGTTCAGCACATTTTTCACACACAAAATGTACCTTTATTTTGGTTCTGATACCTTAAACATTAGAGGAGCTCTGCTAAGTAACAATTATAGAATTCCTCAATGTGCTGTCACAATTTCCAACCAAAATTTTAAACTTAAATATAATGATGTTGTCTGTAAAATGAGTAGTCTAAGCTGTCATGGACACTTTAAAAGACTGAAAATTTAGAACCTAAAATCCTTAAACTGTAAATTTTGTAATCCTACGAAATGACTACTATTGATAAAACATTTTGAAAAGACAATCTGTTACATAAAAAAATAAAAACATGCATTCAGGTCATGGTTTCTAACTCCGTGTAACTTCTTACCCCTGACTCTTTTGAACATATTTGAAAGAAATTGGCAAGTGGCTTTCCCTTCCCTGTTGGGTTCCCTGTGAAGCACAAGTTTTGTCACTAGGCTTGCATATTGCTGCTAGAAATTCACATGTATTTGTAAGGCCAGGGACTGGATGTTGCAAGTATATGGCAACAATACCACAATAACCCCTCACTCACTCTGCTTTATATTTATGAAATGGCTTCTGCAACATTGGGGACGGCTTTATTTTGAAGTGAAAAGGCCGATAAGGTGAAGAGAGCCTCAGCCGAGTCCCCAGAACAAGATTTCAGGCAACAGTATCTCAGTTGGTAGAGTGTTTGTCCACTGATCCGAAGGTTGACAGTTCAAATCCCGCTCTCAACATAAAATCATTGGTTTCTTACGCAAGACACTTAACCCACCTCGCCCCTAGTGTCTGTGTACATTGGTGTGTGAATGTGTGTGTGAATGGATGAGTGGTTCCCTGATGTAAAGCGCTTCGAGTGAAGATAGAAAAGCTCTCTCTATATAAAAATGTGACCAATGCGAACAAGATTTCCCCCAGATCAGGCCACAGTGCGAGTGGATGTAGTGCGTTTGGTGCTGTGGGATCCAGACAGCCAATTGATTATGGAGCAGAAAGCCCTAATCCTCCGTCTGAACCCCCAAAGGCGGGCATAGACAGAGCGCTCCCCTGGGACCCAATCCAACCCCGAAGCATCTTTTCGGTCCTTCTCATCAATGCCGCTCCTTGCCTCTTTGTGCGATTCTCAACATAGGTACTCCATGACTGCCAAGGCCGATCGCTCCCTCTCAGAATACAAATCTCCTTTTACTCAGTCCCACCGCCTCTAATGTTATGCATAACAGATTTCACTTTGGCTTTCTGGATTTTAACCCTCTCTTTGCTTCGTGCACCTGTGTGTTGATACAGATCTTTTTACAGATGGAAAGCAGATGTTTTCTTTGCTTTGTAGAAGGCATTTTTGCGTTTTGAATTCTGTCATTTTTAAGGAAAGATGAACAAACTTGTGAGACATAAACCTATTTGTGACTAGTCTATATTGTATTGTCATTATAGGTTTATTTTTGTTTGAATACATTGGCATTAAACCCTTTTTCTCAAATTAAAATGCATTACAGCTCAATTACCTTTGACAATGTGTGAGATAGCAAAGGAATCAGTGTCAATGTACCTTCTCAGACTTCAAAAGTTTGAGGTACCTCGTTTGGATTACCCTAGCTTTGGAACAGCAATCAGAAAATTGGCTCTAATTTGAAAATGACATGTAAAATGTGTTCGTTAATCCACAAATTGACAGCTGGAAAAACAGCTCTGTTCATCAGTTTTAAATCTTTGACACACAGACGGCCACAAGAACCTAATAAATGACTTTGCTGAAATGTCTTTAGCCAATATGGGTCTTGGCTCTGAGCTCAGAGTTAGTCATAACCTCTTCATCATCACAGTGACGTTTAAGAAGAAGCATCTAAATCAAAGAAAGGCTTTTATAAGTTGTGGCAAGTTTGTTTAAGATGAGCAATGGGTCTCTTTTGAAGGATAAATCATGCATTGTGTTGGCACCAAAAATAGAGTAGATCATATGCACCCATCACTCACTCCGCCTATTGTGCCTCTTCTCTTCCCCCTCTATCATGTATGCACGGTGGAAAACACACACAAAATTGGAAAACAAGTAGAGATGATTTTTTCCATGATTTTTTTCTTTCCCATCACATTTGCTGGTTTGTTTTCCGTCACAGAACTATTCACCGGAGAACATTATTTCCTAAAAGCTTTGATATGAGAATAGGTGTTTAGTTTTGCTGCCTGCCAAATGAACAGTTACTCCATTACATGACTTAAACAGGAAGAAATAGTGTCATCTCTAACTCTTGGCCCACTTAGGTTGAATGTGCTTGAAAACAATGTACTGGAAAGTTACATAATGCACTTTAAGAGACAACCGCAACTATCTGCATCCTCTGAAATTCCACACTTTATTGGGATTGGTTAGATTTACCTGTCACTCATTTGGAGAGTGATTAAGATCAAAAATATGAGGAGAGGGAGAGTTACCCCATACAGTGTCAATGTTTGCCTGCTATAGTGGATGGTAGTGCATATTTTGTGCCAGTCTAGGAACCCCCAAACACCCAAACCATTAGTCCAAACAAAGAAATGGCCACTACTGATTGGATTCCTTCTAGTTTTCCTTGTCACTTTAAAGAAGGCCAATCCTCATTCTGTCCTTATAACCATCAGTTCTTTTCTTAGTCACTACCTCACATATAACTAAAAATGCACAGTGTTGCATATAGAACTTTCTGTGGCCGTTAAACAAAACAAAAACAGAAATAAAAGTCTGGTTATCTTCACTGGGAGATGGACCGACTGAAGTGAGCGGAGGTGTCAGGGGGACATGGCCAGAGGACAGGACAGACCACAGAAGTGAATTTCCTCTAATGAAAAATTCACTGTCTCCCGCTACCAAAAGACTGCAGGCCCATGCTCCTCTGTGCACGCTCACATGTGTATTCCGACGTGGCCTCGCTAAATAATTCAAAATATTTCAACCTATTGCGTCTTCATCTGTTTCCCTGTGTGTATTTGTACAAACCTGCTGACTCTTTGGTCTTTGCGTTGTCTTCTATGACTGTCCCTCGGCTGCCACCATTCCAGAGCTAGAATTGACTTCCCAAATGAATGCACCGCACACCCACAAACCCCACTGACAAACAGAGAGACATGCATTTAGATGATAAGAGACTGGGACCATGCATAATTCATCCCACATGAACAATGTTGTTTCCGTTTTTTAAGATTCATTTGTGTGTGTGTGCTCTTCTGCAAGTCAGTCCTTTGACTAATAGCAGTTATTTGTTTCTAATACATGTTCTCCAGCATCCAAATGAGGGGATTTGTCCATAAAAAATAGTCTGACCTTTATTTAGCATTAATTATATTTTCAAATGTCTCTGAAAGGTGAAAGTAGGAAATGGAAGCCGCATCTGTCATCGTAGCTCATAGCTGGCATGTGTGTTGTAATGAAGCAAAAGAAAACGCTTTAATCCCTTTGTTTTTACACATATCGCATTTATGATACTGTCAAATGATAGAGATGATTACTCTAGATTCTTCTATAGATTATTTTTCTTGTCGTAGCATTCCAATCTGAACACATTGTTCATGTTTCTTGCCACATGGCTTTATGATAACTAACTAGCAAGGTGTGTCCATTTGTGTTCATAGTGATACACAGATATTTTTTCATGACACTTGACAAGTTGAGTTCAAAGAGTCTTTGGTCACTTGAAGGATACACCAGAAAGAAACAATGTAGCAGGATATTTTTAATGTTTTGTCACAAATAAGTTGATGATATGTGGAATTATGTGGAATGTATAATCTCTGGTCCAACTCAGTTTGTATTTATTTTAATATAATTTGCATTAAATTACCCTTTTAAAAAGTACAATCCCATTCTTTTATTTTGCATTAGAATTGCCTCCTGTAAATGGGAAATTAAAGCATCATGGCATATCACACTTAAACCAGGACATGTGTGCTGAGGGACAAGCAACAGGCAAAGTGTATTTTGAGCATAGACAAGACAGGTATGGATGTATTTTCCAAAGCCATTTCTACTGATATGGGATTTCACTGCTCTTGGGGATTTCATTTGTATGATTCTGATGCATTGGGAGATTCACTGGATGGTGTAGTTTACTATAGGCTCAGATAACACTCTATATGGCCTTGGCTGGTGCTTTAATATTGATTTGGATGGATATAAGAGACAGCAGACTGTGTTGACGTCGGCCAGAGGAAGAGTCAGGCGTTAAGTGTCTGGGATGTATCCGGCTCTATACAGGCATAGGGTTACTGCTGTTGCATTGATGCCCTCACCCCTCAGCAGCATATGAATAATGGATTGTTAATCCATGTGTGTAAAACACATCTCTCCACACTACAGTATACAGCACAGTACAGGCCTCTCCAAGCATTTCCCTTGCTGCTTTCTTCTGTGGGCTCAGATGTTTGTGTGTGCTGGGCTGGCTTTTCCATTGTACTGCTGGCCTATGCAAAAGCTCTTTTTAAACCAGAGATCAGTGTCAGAGGAGACGCTCTTTCCAAGAATGGACTGTCACTCAATGTGGCTGATGTTGAAAAGCTGGTAAGAAAGAGGGATTTAACAATTTAACAAGGAGCACCAGGGGGGCTTTTAAAGATTCATATTTGTTGAACTTTGCCTTCAAGATTGAAATAGGGAGTTGAAACAGCAATAATTTGAGCTTATACTCAAGGGGTGTGAAAATCCATATCAATCTTTTACACATGACCCAGATCTAATTTGCATATTACAAGCATTTTTAGCTCAGCTGGTGGCACTTCCAGCAAACAACTTCAGAAAGAGCCAGTTCAAATTAAACTGGAAAACTTCTATTTTTGGACCTCTTTTCCCATCCCACAGGTTTGATAGTCATTACATCTGCCCTTTTGCTCTTTATTTATTATTTAAGGATAGGACCTTGACACAATCCGTCTCTTTTTTTAAGGGGGTCCTAAATGTCCATTTGACATCATGTTACCACTGCACAAGACAAGGTGAGATGTTCCAATCACAAAAATAGCCAAGAACAAAACGCACAAAAGGTGAACCCAACCTTGAACATTGTTTGTCATATGAAAGGTGTTAATATTTTATCTAAAAAACAGGTGACCTGCCACTAGGGGGGCACTGAGATTACCAAGTGTCTATATTGGTTTAAAAAAATGCTGAAAAAAATGTTTGGCAATGAAAGAAAGCCCATTTCTAAAGCACTATGATAGAAATATTAATAAACTCACATTAATTTGTATTGGAAATGGTTGTGAAAAAGTTTTGTTTTGTTTTTTTATCACTGTGGTTTCAAAATTTGCATCGAGTGGAGTATCAAGCTTGTTATTCAGCACTGAAATTGAGTTTAAAAGTTCATTAGCATTACAACACTGTATCAGACAGAACAGCATGAAAAATTAGAGAAAAATCTGCAAATCATGATTTAAAAAAAACTCCATGTACTGGGAAGGGGTCTAACATCACCCAGAGATGTATTTCATGTGTATATACTTTCTTCTATCAGCTGTACAAATAACCTTCTAGATAACCTTGTGCTATCTTACACCCACAGCATTGCACTGTGTATTTTGTCATTCAGAAAACTGCACTTACTGGATAGCGTTCTTTTATTATGACAGTAAACTGTGGTGGAACATGTCACATTTATGGGGCTTCGTAAAATGCGTTTATGTGTTATGATGATCAAGTTTACCGTGAATACTAAGCAGAACCTTTCGCGTGGACAACCTTTTTCTCCCCTTGCTTGTTAATTTTTTCTCTGCAATTTATTTTGACATTTCTAGCAGCCATATCAAGTAATCATCTTGGCAGTGATCTCTGTGGATTGGGCAAAGAAATTGGAATAACATGGATTCAGATGTGTTAATTACAAGCTTCCGTCAGTGTAAAAAGTATGTTTGCGGTGTCAACGTGGGATTTGTACGTGTGAGCATGAGATTATTCCAGGAGTGTAACAGCACATCGAAGTATGTGCTAAGCCAGAAAATCAGTGGAGGTGCTAGTAATATTTTATGAGAGATGAAAAATACGCCTCTACGAAAACTTTTTAAGTCCATATTGACTAAATGAGCTGAAGTTAGATTTGGCAGTTTTAGTGACTGACTTCCTAATATCGCTTGGGTACTTTTATGTCTCAAGGTATCCATAGTTAAAGGGTCCGATATTATGCTATTTCTATATTGTTTCCTCATAAAAAACATATCTGGAGTTTAGTTTAGTTTAATTACTGATAAATTACAATATATCTTTCTATGTTTTAATGCATATTATGATATGTATTGTATTGTTAGACTCATGACAATGCACAGGCCTATTCACACATGTTTAACACACAAACCCTGCACAGACTGAGCTCTTCTTTCAAACTGAAAACACTTTGTTCCACCTTGTGATGTCATGTGGTAATACAGGAAGTGCTCCACTATGTTTTTTAAACTCAGTACAGCTTCACAATTTTCATTTTGATGATTCCATTGCCAATCTCTTCTGAAAATAAAGGTAAAAGGTACTTGTAAACTTTAAAACTACTGCTTCATGACATTAAGGTGGCATTTTGAGCTTTGGAGATGTAGACAGACTAATAATAAACAGTGACTCAAACATGCATGAATGAAACAAAAACAATCCCAATTATGTTTTTGATGAGGTAACAACATTATAATGTGGTCTGAAGCTCTCAAGAGTCAATTGAGTGTAATATAGAACTTTTAAAATAATGAATAGAAATATTTAGCTCAAAAGTCAGAACAGCCATACAAGACAGGAATCTCCGAATACTGTTAAATAAGTTTTTTGGGAAAATTGCTCCAGTGACATTATCAGTTTCACAAATTATCTAGTCTCTTTCCACATTTCAGTGCACGACAGGCTAGGAGTAATGTGACAGTACCAGCCTAAAAAAGATTACAAAAATCTGTCCAGTTAACCTGACATTTGTTATTTTTATCACTATTTTGAAACCATGTTCGTTAAGACTAAATATTCCGTCTCCACATTTAAAATTCATCTCGCAGATACGTGCCTTTCTCTTTGGTTTGTCTAAAATCACCACCGCCTGTCTTATCTTTGTGGACTGGGCTCAGAAGTGGAAATAACATGACATTTGAATGTGATAATTACAAGCTTCCGTGTTCTTAGTTTGGAATCCTGAAGGCGTGCGTGCGATTTTTCCAGAAGGGTAACAAGATTTTAAAGGTTCTTTATTATGCATAATTGACTCTTTTGAGCTTTTATGTTGTAATGTTATGTTATAATGTTGTTACCTCCTTCAAAACATACCTGGAGTTGTGTTTTGTTTAATTTACATATGTTTAAGTAACCCTATTATTAGTCTGTCTACATCTCCAAAGCGCCAAATCCTCTGTTCTACTTTGTGATGTCATGGGGAGGTAGTTTTCACATTTTGCCTTTTGTCCAGTAGAGAAAAAATAAATGATTCTAACATTTTGCCTTTTGTCCAGTAGAGAAAAAATACAAATGATTCTAGTGCAGGTGTATGGATTTTAAAAACACAGTGGAGATTCCTTGTATCACCACATGACATCAAGGTTGAAAAGTGTTTTTTAGTTTGGGAGAAGAAGAAGTCTACATATGCAAGATTTGTGTGTTAAACATGGATGAATGAAACAAAACACAACTCCAGGTATGTCTATGATGAGGAAACATTATAAAAGAGCAGAAAATATGTTATGCATTATGGGCTCTTTAATGTGAGCGCTAACAGGGAAAGGCTGGAACTGGATTACTGCTTGGAAGGTGCTAGTGTCCTGTCATCGCCGTGGAATATCAAAGCACATCTGTCGGGATTCGCCTCTGCCGCTGTAGCACTGATGAAATGACCTTCCACATCCGGTCGGGAAATAAATCACACTGGAATATTTTATGGCTCCTCACTCAGTTTCCACAGGCTGTTTCTAGCTGTAAAGCACCCTCCATGCGTAGAGACACATTCAGGACGTATCCGGAATAAAGGCTCCAATGCAATATCAATATTAATAGATGAAATGGTAATAGTAAAAGTGTCATCCTCATTTGATGGGTGGCGGTGTCAGTGTGGCGTGAAAGGTGTGGGTATTTGCATTGGAGCTGGAGGCTTTGAACTATGCCAATGACGAGACGTATGATACAATTATATCTTGAAACCTTCTAAAAATGTTAAAATCCTGCACTTCCTTGCACTTACGAATATTAAAAATGGTGTATAATTCACAGCATCTCACAGCCCAAGACAAAACACGCTGTTTGGGTTTATGGCTGTAAGTCAAAACCGCAATTTGACTGGACACACTTAACAAACTAGACATGTTATGCATACACTGCTAACCCTGTAGTTTAGAACTTCACAAACTTGTTCTGAAAAGTGATTTTTATATTACGATCACATTTCATTCAGTTCATATTTCAATATTTTTGTCAATTCTTCTGGATGTGTTTAAATATAAACTTTGAAACAGAATCCTAAAATTAAAACAAATCGCAAATCCAATCACAATGCTTGTCAGAAACAGCAGAACTTGATATATTTCCCCAAATCGTTCAGTCGTATTTGGGTGTGTTTTAAATGCCAGTGATTCACATCTGGCTCCTACTATCTTGCTTTTACAGAAATGTCAGTTTGTGGGTGTGGGCTGGGTGCACAGTGTTTGTTGTCACTTTGATTAAGATGTTTGGAGAATTTGTTTGCCTCTTGCAGTCTGCTCCGCTCTTCGTGACTCGATGGGAACATTTAACAGCGACAATGTAATTATCTGAAAATGTCAACGCAGCTAACACATGTTCTGTGAATCTGAGCAGTCATGTCCTTTGTTAGACATGTAGCAGGCTATAGGCAGAGTCTGACCATTGTGCGCCTGTCCTTTGTGTGGACAAGTGAACAATTACTGGACAAGGCAATTACAGCTCTGACTCCTCGTGTCATGTTTGCCGTCTGAAACATCAAACTATTTATAATATTTACAGTTCACAGACAAAAGCAGACTTCCTTTCATTTTTAACCACTTTTGTCACGAAAGAAAGGGTTCAATTCTCTATCAGGCGAGGCACTTTTTGTGGTGACAGCAGCTGAGTTGGTAGATTGGTCATCCTCTGATCTGAAGGTCACCGGTTGGACTCCCGCTCTTGACATTAAACGTTGTTGGTAGCATGGTCAGATCCACTTAGCGCACAGGTTGAAGTACCATTGCGGCTCCCACACATGAAAAGTATTGTTGTGTCCTTGTGCAAGAGATTTACTCACCTTACCCCCCGATGACTGCAAACACCCATGTATGAATAGTGAGGGATTTCTTAATGTAATATGCATTGGGTGCCTTGAAGTTTGAAAAATGCTATATAAATGTGACCATTTACCATTTTATTTTCAGAGATCCTCTTACTTAAAGGTTACTGTCATATTGTCTCCTGTATAAGGCCCATTTTTGGCCAACTTTGAGAAGTTCAGTCAGCCGTAAAACTGCTATAGGCAGTCTTAGTTGAGCACCTTTGGGGTAATGTAACATCTTGCCCGCTCTCACCAAATACTGCTCTTATGGCATCGCGTTACACATTTTTGCTTTTTGTGATACTGATTAACAGCTCCTTCACAGAATCAGTTGAGAATTATTACCCTCAGTTTAATACAGGAAGGGGTAGCAGTTATTGGCTAAAAGCTAAATTATCATTTTTATACAGCACTTTTTCACCTTCAAGGGACTCAGGTTTCAAGTGCTTTACATTAAGGAACCACTCACCCATTCCCACACATATTCATACACCAATGTACGGGAGGTTAAGTGCCTTGCCCAAGGACACAATGTCAGTATTCATCTGTGGAAGATGGAATCACACCGCCCTATCCATCATGGTATTAATAATATGATAGGCTTTGGCTTTAGGTTGAGACACTGACATACTAGAATAAGGATTTAAATCTAATTATTGCATTAACATTATATACAAATGTCTTGCATGTTTGTCCTTCACACTTCATCCACCTTCCTTGTGCGAACATATTAGTCTGATTTGTAGCAGAATACTATCCTTGCCTCCACCAGTTCACCAGCATCCCCACTACTGCCTCCTACATATTTCTTGTCTCTTATCCACGGCGAAGACTGTTCTCCTTCATCTCTTATCAAGCACATAACACTCCTGCCAGCACATTGAGTACCATAGTATCTGACAATGTGTGGAAGCATTCATAATTCATTTTTAAAAGCCCCCAACAACTAAACTCTAATTAGCACCTAGATGAGGAGGGCATTTTATTCACATCAGTGCTTCCTCACCTATGTGTCCCCGTTAGCGTAGCATGCTCACTTTTATGTGCACATCCCGGTGTTAGCCGTGAGCTGGAATTACAGGTTTGATTTCGGCTCACGGGAGATGCAGGGGAGCGATAGAGGCAGCTTGATCCGAGGGGCAATGAATCAGTGCCTTATCAAACCTACGGCCCGAGGTATGAAGTGTCAACATACAACACCGTACACCAGAGGAATACGCTATGGCAGTGGACATGCACAGCCAGGCACAGAGGCCATGTGTAAGTCCTAACATGGAAGCAGAGGGCAGAAAAACTCAATGTACAGAACTAAGCTGCTCTCAAACTGTCCTACTTGTCTGCGTCTCACTACAAAGCTGTTCAATAATGCTATAAAGATCAGTATCTGGATGATCTCAGGTTTTATGTGGTTGTAAACTTTGTCCTGAGACACACTAAAGGTTAGTTACCCCACTACCTAATTATCCTTTCAACGTTTGAGGAGGTGTGGCCTGTGTTGTGCTACTTGCAAACAATTTATGCTACTTTTTAATTCATCATAATTCCTACAATGACTTTGGCTTCTTGCATGCTAAGACAGCCCACAGCACATTTCCTGCCCATTTACACATCTGTTTTGACACTTTTAGTCTTTTGTGTGCTGGAAATCTTTCCTGAAAACGCAAACTGTGCGGCCTGGCCTGGCTGTTCCACATAGGCCTGTCACAATAATTACTATATCGACTTATGAGAGATGGAACATTAATTTTGGGGGGTCAGTATTCATCATGGGTACTTTTTCCTTTGAATTTTGTTATCTTTATACTGCAGCTCATATTTTTTAACAGTATTGTGCATTTAGAATAGCTTTCATATTGCCTTATGGTTTGATTTCAGTATTATTGTTTATCGTCTATATTTACTTCAGCAATATATCACTCTTTAGACTGTTATCGTGACAGGCCAAGTCCTGCACAGGTGTGAGATAAATAACTTGCAGAATTTGCTTTTGTCTGTTTTAAAATTGTGGAAGATTGTGATATCCTTTTGTGTGCTTTGTACATTGCCTGTGTAGACAAAGAATTATTTTTGTGCTTTTGTGTTTTATTCTCACATGGATACACAAATTGCACCAGTTTATCAAATCTGGCTCACTTTTGGAGTAAGATTACTAAAAAAACAACAATTGAGAATCTTATAATGTCTTATAATTTGGTTCACATCTGTTTCTTCAGGCTGAACCAAAGCATCTGTGGGTGGTGACAGTGCAGATTCTCTGCAGTAGTTTGGCAGTGATGGTGCACACAGTATTTAAGCATTCCGTTGGTTTACAGGTTGTTTTTGCTAACCACAGAAAACTCTATTCACTGCATGTCAACCAGAAATCTGCATGAGTTATGTGTTCTGGTTTCTGTCCCACATGCATAACATTGAATCAAGAAATTCAGTTTGTAGACCCAATCACATTCACAGCACTGTCCAAGTAATCTCCACTTTCTCCCAGAGTTCTCCCCGGGACAATTTTGAAGCTTCCATTGCCATTCTCCTGATGAAAGCAGAAAGGCTGGCATGTTTATTTCACTATTACCTCAACCACTCCTGTCACCGCCGAGATTTATATATTGGCCAGAGACGAATGAGTATGAGCAGCTCTGGAATTAACTAGCGCTGGGATGCTAATGGCAGATTTAGCATGCACTTTACCAAATCACCTTAATCCACCACAGTTGTGGGCTGAAGGGAGCGATGGGAATAAAAACGCAATTACATGTCTGACAGCGGTGCAGACCTGGGGGGGTTTTGGATCACATTTTCTCTTGGTTTTCCAAAAGCATTAGATTCCTGTTACATATGCTCATTTACAAGTCATATTTAAATGGCTGCTCATTTCTGCATTCTAGCTTGAATAAATAAAATGGAAATGAAATTATATTATTGAAAGATTCCATATGGACAGATGTCACCTTCAGGTAATAGCTAACTTTATGGCGGATACTTTACTGGATGCATTAGTAGGCATCAAAGTTTATTAGCCAGCTAGCACCGGGGGAACCCTAGCTACAGGGCAGTATTTCACAGTTTGGCAGAGCCATAGTAACATTCATCCACTTCAGGCTATGTCTAAATAGGATTTTTACCCCCCCCTAAGCTTCAAATAAGTCTTGTCACCTATATAATTGCTTTTATGGATTTGCTAAAATGTGCATGAAAGGTTTGCTGGAGGTTTTTCCTTTTACAAGAAATTCTTGATGTAAATGTCAATAGAGGCAGGCCCCTTAAGATTAGACTGCATTTGGAGCTAAAGACGGCGGTGTGAACAGAGGGTGCAAAAATAGACAATGTGGTGTCGGCGTAGCAGCAGTCATTTGTCATGATTTAGAATATTGGCACCAGCATATTTTAGAATTATTTTTAGATAGTCATACGTTTCTGATTAGATTTGCAATTTACACAAAAAGTATGAATCTGTTCAGAGTGCACATTGTGATTATGAATTTCAAGTTTGCAGACGACATTCTATCTAATTATAATTGCAGTCTATGGAATAGGGACGTTACCAGTACCAGTAGCCCACCGTGACTGCATTTCATATTGTGCTGAATAACAAAAATGTGATTAATTAAATGCCCAGTTTGTAAATCTATCATTTTGAGGAGTAACTTTTGGAAACTGAAAAATGTATTTGTAGGCATCTAACTGTATGCCATCTAAGTTTTACAGTGATTCTTATATAATTTCTTGCAACTGCTAAAATTAGCAGCTCTCTGGTGTTTTCATAGAGTTCATAGAGAGGGCTAAAAGGTTGAAGACCTCTGCTATAGAATAATTGCACCAACTGAAATTGCACTTTCGATTTGAGTGTAATATATTGTCTAGCTCTATCCCAAAGGAAAACTCAGAAATGTTGAACTTAGATTTGCTTTATTACAACAAAAATCTTACATTATAGAACTATAGAATGACATACTGTATCTGAAGCAACAGTACACCAGTCTTTCTTAATATTGTACATCCCTAATAGAGCCTTGTGAAATTGGATTATAGAAAGACTGGCTCAGGATTCTGCCCTTACTTCCAGGTCTCCCATGTAGCCAATGCTGCAGGTTTACTCGTGGAAGAAGTCCTAAAAGATATTTTGGTGTGTTTACTGCAGAGGGAGATGTTTGCGCACAGGCCTGAGGGGAGCCCTTTATTCCTGTGTGTTTAACATTCTGCAGAGGGAGGAGGCGGGACATGGCGGAGGCGTGGGAGACTTTTATCAGGCCCGATGAGCGTTGTGACAGTCTGGAGCCCAGCTTTTGTAACGTGTCTGTCTGGGTGTCCTTCACACTCACGACTTGGATGACAGCGATGTTGGGAGGGGGAGCCTTCATATGACAGAAGCCTATTCCTAATAGCCCTTCTGTTCCCTGGCTGGATCTGTTTTATCCTGCCTTACATTTTTCATTTCAGTTTCGATCATCTTTCTCCTGTGCATCATTGGCTGTATGCAAGGTCTCCATTCCTTGCAAATAGTAATTTCAGTAGTATATCTAAACACAGAGTGAGTTTAATCGCTACAGACAACTCTTGCTGTAGTTGTGTCCTCTGGCAAGGCACATCACCCTCTGTTCCTGTGAGTGGTTCAGTGTTTTTGTTTGTTTGTTTGTTTTACAGAATTATGTAATGAGTAAGAGTCATTGTCAAAAAATTGTCACCTCAAGATGCTAAACAAGTCTTTTCATTCTGTTGTTTTGACTGTGTGTTGGAAGGGGGAGCAAAAGGCGCAAATGACATCAATGCTTTTGTGACTGTGGAGGTAATTGTCGTTTCAGACTTGACTTCGATACTAAAGAATAGACCCAATACTCAGTACAATACCAAAATTATAATACAATCACT
>KN489099.1:0-14018 GCA_000787155.1 Scartelaos histophorus | reverse complement strand
TTATAATTGAATGTGATTTTCAAAATTAAATCATAGTGCTTTATTTTATATTACCCTAAGGTGTTATATCTGTGTCCTCCCTCAGTGGTCCAGGTATGATTCTTAGTAGCCCATGGATGTATTCTAGTCTATGTGCTCTTATGCCTGTCCTAATACATCTTAAGATCATTCGATTTTCAGGAAAGATTCATTTCTGTCTGGTGAATGTGACTTTTTAATATCAATACCTGCTCTAGTAAGTATCTACTTTTGATGCTCGTTTTAGTATCGATTGATTTTTTGACAATCCTATTACCTGAAGGGTTCCACAAGAAGTCACTAAGCTTTTAATTACCTAATGTTTCCAGAGAAAATTGAGAGTGTAGAAGCGTGGGCGGAGATGGACACCTGGGTGGCTGACTGATTAAGGTGGCGCCGGCGTTCTGCTGCTACAGAGGGGCAGTTTGAAAGAGACAGCAGGGGGTCTGCTGCCAGCCTGCCAAGTGTGTGGGCAAGGCTCCGATCAGTCAGACTGCACAATGGTGCTTCGGCCGTGGGAGTGAGCCAGGCAGCAGGTCGTACGACTGCACATCAAACTCCACGGTCTCCCTCCACTGAGCTCAAATCGATAGAGCCCATAGGGACGACAAAGGGCATGGGAGGACAGGGGGGAGAGTTTACCGCATGCAATGTCATCTAAAAGTCAGGATAAGGCAGTAACCCAAGCAATACTTTTCTTGCAGAGTAATAAATAAGCTCATGTTGTGGTGGTTTAAATCAAAATCCTATCAGATAACTTTATTTGTCCACGCTGGGCAATTTAATGGGCAAGAGCAACTTTAAAACACACACCTATCAAAAGCTCACGCATGTATGTTTTAAATAATAGTATTGTTGATCTAAATACCCTGCAGTGCTTTCAGAGGTAGGGCTGGGCAATATCAAATCAAATCATGATCTCAGTAGATATAACCAATCACTGTGAAGAGTAAACTTTCAGAAACAGGAAAGCACTTCAGTTACCTTTTAAAAACTTAATCTAATCTAAAATCTAAATGTGATCTGCCTCTAAGAAAATCATGATGTGGATGTTTTTATTTCACTGTTATTGAATGAAAGAAAGAAACAATGAAATTACAATTAGCAACTCCCTCTGACGTACACAGACACAAACAAGACAATACAGTGAAGCCAAGACACACTAAGACTCAATATTTATGGCTGATAATTATTCCGCACACTGATAGCTGTTGGGGAAAAAGTTATTTTTGTCTTGCAGTGTACATTATCATCGACCTGCACAGCCTTCCTAAGGTTAACAGGTTGAAACAGCAGGTGGGCAGGGTGCAACTTGTCTGAGACTATTGCTTTTGTTCTGCTCAGAGGCAATAGTCTCAGACCACTCACACCCTGCCCACCTGCTGATTCAACCTTTTTGGCATATCACCCACACCCGTTCAGAGGCAAGATAAATCTCAAAGCTGCAAATTTTCTCTGCCTTTTCATAACAGCACACATTGTCCTTGTGGGTACGGCATTAGCTCATACTGGCTAATGTGGTGTTGGTGAATATTGCTTGAGAGTTTGCTTTAGTTAGTTGCATCTGAATGTGCCCTATGCTAAAAATAGAAAATGATCTTTGGGAACACAGGGAAATAGCTGAAAGGACAGTTGAGGTCAATGAGAAAGAGGAGCTAGTATTAAACTGTGCCAGTCCCAGAAGTTGTGAAGCCAAAGTGAAATGGGGACAGCAGAGGTCCTCACTATTCACCACCTGTTTAAGCGACGCTGTGTGATTTCCAAAGGACACATAATAAACTTTTATCTCCCCGGACTGTTTTTGCCTCCCACTCACACTCTTCTGGGGCTTAAGATTCTAACTTCAAAGCAGTGACAGATATTGAAATTTCAATTTAAGCCTTCAGAATACTTCACAATGAAACTTCTCTTTGAGAAATAAATGGACTATTGCTTTGGTTCAGAACTTGAATCATTTTCTTTAACTGCGTAAAATTCCAGGATGTGGAGCTCCAGCTTTCAATATAGTCTGCATTTCAATAGAAGAACATAGATTTTTCAGAAAAGTTGTTTGATACAGTCACCTGGAAAACTATAACAGAAAAAGTTATCTTTAAATTAGGAGAAAAATAGACCTTAGAACTTAAAAACCAAGCTATAAATGGACCTGTGAATATCCCTAAAACATTAGGGAATAATGTAAAATAATGTAAATGCAAAAAATAGCCTAACAAGCAAGTACAAGAGCAGCAAATCTGAGTAAGTGGGTATCTCTTACTAAGACTTTTCTTTCCACTCCAAGAAACATTGTTGTTACATGAATAAAACATAACTTTGCTATTCTTAGGTCTGACCCCTCCAGGGCAGATATGTAAAATTTGGTTTGAGAGTCAAGGCAGAAGAGACAGCAGTGGAGAGGTTAAACGCTGAAGACTTGTTTTGTGTCCTCTTTGTTTCAGAGTGGGGACAATTTAAAATGATTTCTGAGGGATCTTTCTAACACCACTCATTGCCATTTAATTTGTGACCAGGAGTTTAATAGCTACATAAAAAATTTAAGGAGCTCTCCTCTCTCAGTCACGCAGCTACGTCTTTTTATGAAAACAAGATTTATTTGGCCTATATAATGCGACTACACACGTGCACTCTTTGCTTCCTACCTGGCTTCATAGGCAGACCAGTGTCAGATTTATAACTCGACAAATGAGATTTTTATGTTGCGTGCTTTTTTTGGGTGTGCTCCAGTTCTCCGCAATTAATTCCTCAATTGCTTCTGTGGTCGGAGAAATCGCTAAATGAACCAAGTCGTATCTCAACCTTCATAACGGCCCTTGATAGATGATGAGTTCCTTTGTGGGGACGAAGGTAAAATGTGTTCATGCAGACAAACTTCTATGTGTGTCCACCTGATGCGGAGCACAGCGACCCGTGTAATTGTTCTGATTGGCTGAGCATCAACAAGCTACTTTATGCGTGCTTCAGTGGCCTTTTCGCATCACTGTCCATGGATCGTATCTGGTGGGAGACGGTCTCCGGATAATACATGCATAAAGTAGTGGCTTGAATGTTTTTATTTTTGGCTGGAGAGACAGCGTTTTATTTCTTACTTGGATTAAGGTTATGCTATTGTTTCTTTGAAGGCTAAGAAACAGATTTTCTCTCTTTTTTCCAACAAATTCTGAATAAAACACCAAACCTATAAACAGGAAAACTTTTCAGTCATCTTGCAGCGGTTTTGATTCACCTCCAAGTTAGTGAACTACTTATGCTCCCTTACTAAGTTTATGTAGGATTTTGCTATTATATTGTGAGTAGGAGGAACTATGTTGCCAAGTTAGAGGTCAAGTTAAAGCCTTGATGAGATCTGTGAAGCAAGTTCACATTAAGAATGCATGTTTTAAGATATTTTATGAGCAATAAAGTGCCTGTATTCAAATAAGTACTTTAGTCATACGTAAAATGCCCTATTGTGGACCATTCCAGGCAAAGCTATAAAGTCTATGGAGACAAGTCAGTGGTGGATCTGCACAAGAAACATCACATAAGTCTCAGTGGTGACAGAACTCTATACTAATCACTCTTAGGAGATGTGGAGCGGTCTGGCCTTACTCAAAAAATGTGCAGCAAAACAAAATGATCAAAATACGTCAACGTTTTTGATTGTGGGAAGGTTAGAGTACCCAGAGTAAACCCACTTTAACATAGAAAGGCCTTGCAAACTCTGAATACTCTTGAATATTGTCTGAATGCACTTATTGTTGACTGGCGTACACAAGGACTCACTGTGGAAAATAGCGTCATACATGAACATGAGTTGGAATGGGGTCTTCTGGAGGCGATTCATCTGGCGCTTGATAAGATGTAGTTTTCGTCTGCTCCGTACCCGCCTCGCTCTGATGAATAAGCGCCCACACGGGGTCATAACACAGCCCGCCCCTCGCCTAGCCCCCTCCCAGCCTCCTCACTGTCCCCGTACCATGATGCATTGCCTGTAGGAGCTCCCTGTCTCTTCACTTCCTTCACCGACTGATTAAGTCCCTGGAGCAGCGTGGAGCCACCACAGGGTGTTGCATTGTTTTTCAGTCCCAGTGAGCGTTATGAATAGAGCAGTGACTCTGAAAGATCCAGACTGTCTCCCTTTGGTGCAATTATTCCATCATTTTTGAACGTGTGTTGTATTTTTAACTTTCTTTCTTCAGTTCGTTTTTCTCCACAAAAAGACAAAAAAAGATCAGCAACACAACAATGAAATATGATAAACTCTCTAAACATCCCCAATTATATATTATAATTGTGTAATATTCCTCTTCACAACTTATTCCAACGTATTCCAGTCCAACCAAAGGACGATCTTAATATACTCTAACACAAGGCTGGGCACATTTATTTGTATAACACAATTAGTGCACAATTAGTACACAATTAGTAATGTGTTTTACAGAATAAGAAAGACATTATAATCACAATACAAGTACATAAAAAGACAGATATCCATAACCAAATTAAAAGAGAACTGTGCAGAATAAACACTTTCATAAAATTCCTAACTAAACAGATCTCTCTTAAGCCTGGATTTGAACATTGTCACAGTGGAGGTCTGTCTCATATCTTCTGCAAGTCCGTTCCAAGTTTTAGTTGCATAAACAGAAATGCCCATGTTTAGTCAGGGAACCAGCTGAAGGCCTGTCCCTGAGGTCCTCAAAGTGCGAGATGGTTCACTAACATGTCAGGGATATACTTTCATGCTGTGGGTAATCACTTCAATCTGAGTTTAGGTGGAGAAAGTTGTTGCATCCATACGCTGATCAGGTGGATGCAGTGACAGAGTGAATCCACTGGTCCATATTCACCTGCTGCCAGTGAAACATATACTACTTTACTATATTATTGTGTATTAACTGCTAACATCTAACAGCAGGATGTAGAAAGTGAACAGGATGGGACCCAGGATTGACCCTTGAGGCACCCCACAGGTCAAAGCCATGTGATTTGAGACAGTTACCAATTAGCTGTAATAATCCTCTAAATTAACTTGATTTGCTAATGTGATTTGTTCTCGGATGCTATTTATATTTACAATGATATATTATGTATTACAGGTTTTTTTCAAGTATTCCTTCCACTGTTTTCTACCACGAGTGTTACTGACAGTGTCCAAAAAGAGACACAGCAGTCCCAACCTCAAACCCCTCTTGACAACCCAAAGTAACAGATAGCTCGAAGTTGGGGAGGCTGTTATTTTTCAGTGCATAGCGGGCCCCAGTCTCTTTCTATCAGCGGCCTGGACAGCTGTATATCAAGTGAATGAATCATAAAAGGGCAAATGTGCGGCGGCTTCAGCTCAGCAGGTATCGCAGCACAGATCCAGGCAGGATAGAAATGGAGTGGATACATCACTCCACTGCCTGGGGATGGTCTATATTACTCGCATTTCATGGTGTTTTTCTATTTATCCTCAAGCTTAGGTTTTCAATGTGAATACTCCAAGATATGTTTTCATTTCATTTCATCTAGGCCTGTGATGATAAATTCTATATCGTCTTGTCATTGAATATATGTTAGACCCCCAGTATTTTTGTGGGGTCCGTATTTATCGTTGGTACTTTTTCATTGTACTAGTAGGGAACTTTTTTGTTATTTTTCCTGTTCAATTAGATTTGACCTTTCTATGACTCATCATAGATACAAGTACCAGTAATTTTCATTCTGCTTTTTACTGTATTTATTGTTGTTTGTGTTTTTTTTTTAACCATATGGTACATTTAGAATACTTTTTTGGGGATACGTTATGGTTATTGTGTCAGTGGCATAAATTTGTTTCAGTATTATTGTTTATCTTCTATATTTTATTCAGTAATATGTCCTAATTCAGAATTTGTTATTGTGACAGACCCAGTTCATCAAAATGGTGATAAAACTTGTTCAGTATATAACAGATGGAACAATACCTTTTGGGGGTCAATATTTGTTTGGGGGATTTTTTTCCTTGCACTAAATGGACATTTTTGGCTATTTTTCTGAGCTTTGAGCTGTAGAGGGTTGAATAATGAACTTTTACTCATTGATACAAACTAACTACGCAAATGTTGCTATTTACTTAATTCCAATTTTTGTTTTCTAAGAATATTGTACATTTACAGTACTTTTGGGGGAGGGTTGCTTAATGGTTCGGTTTCAGTATTATGGTTTAACATCTATATTGGCTTCAGCTAGGCCTGTCACTAATAATTATGGATAATTGCTCTACTTATTGTTCAAAATATGAAAGCTGAAACCAACTTTTTTTTTTGCTCAATATCTATTATTTGCACATGATTTTTGTCATTTTTGTTGTAATATGATAAGATTTGAGCTTTAGAGGGGATGAAGTGAATAAATAGATACTTCTGTGACAAATTATTGCTATTTATTTTTTGCCTTTAAATTATACCGTCTATTGACAAATGTGTTTACTCAGATTATCCTGCTTTATTCTGTCTGTGGCATAAAACATTTTAAATATTCTTGTTTATCACAGTGTATCTCTGAAGCAATATGTCGTGTTTTAAAATTTTATATCGTGACAGTTCTAGTATTTGTATGTAACGTAGACCCTGTCTGTTCAAATTAAAATGATCTAACTGCAAGAAGACATTAATGAATTCGAGGCAGTGAGTCATCTTCTCTCTTCACCACCTGTCCAGCTGGAAGCACCTGTGCCCACACACCGGCCTGCCACACAGGAATTCTAATGCTGTCCTCCTTTCTCACTCTCTGATGTACCTGCTGTTATAGAAGGACACATGGGCCATATAATAGGACAGTGGGTTGGACAACGTCATATACTAGATATTTATGCTTTAATAATACTAGTTAATTAAGCTTTTTAAATTAAAATCAGATACATAAAGTAATATGTGTTGTCAGATTTGTTGATTCAAAGACCAATATTCAGCCACAGGCCTCATGTCTTTGACTAAAACTCTTGCTTCAGCTGTATCATATAAAATAGGTCAAAATAGGTTTGCTGTGTTCTGTCTGTGTCTAATTAAGCATTTATTCTCCAATAATCAGGAAGTGCATTCTTAAACTCATTGCAAATTTATGACAGTTTTATTTTTGTTTGTTTTTGTTTTTTTTACATACTATACACTACACATATACAGTGCCTTTAAGTAAATCCCTCTTGAATAGAGCTGTGCTCTTTAAAAAGGGCTATAAATAACCACTTTGATTGTAGACACCAGCAGACAAAAGACATAAGATTATACTCTGAGCAAAGAGGCAGCTCACTGACCTGTTCTGCATCACAGAGTTGTCATTTTTCTTTGCTCTTGTAACCTGAAATTTTCTGTTGCAGAGGTAATTATATAAAATATGCTATAATCAAAAAGGTGTAGAAAGAGTAAGCAAAGTGGCTTTGAACGTAAATGTTAAATCAAATATGCAAAAGACGTGGCATAGAACAATGGGGCGAAGTGCTTAAATCCGAGTGCTGCTTTAGAAGATGTGCGTGAATACACGTTTTTGTAAAATTATGTGGTTGGATTATTGAGGAAATACAAACTGTTACAAGACTGAGCCAGTGTTGTCGTGGAGATTTACAAAACTGTAGTGCTTCTTGTTTCTGTGATTGCGTCCCTTATCATCAGTGCTAATCAAGTCCTTTGATTATTTCACATCCGTCATCATCTCTGCAGTTAGGGGATCTGTTTCATAAATGATGGGCAATAACGAAGCTTTATTGACTTTATTGTTATGTAATGATTGTTTTTTTGTTTTTTCCAGGTGAATGAAAAAACTGTTGTGGTTGGTTTACAGTTTATCAAAATTTAAATCATATTTGGTTTATAGTTTTGTTATTTAAAGGTTCATTGTGTAACTTAGTATTAAACCTTTCTATCATCATAGGGAGCAAACCAGACCAAGTTACAGGTCAATCTGTGAAGAAGCAACTTAACTCACAGGTAGAATGCCTGTTTTTTGGGCTAAAAAGTTACCTATAATTGAATAAATCTGAGGTAGAGCTGTTTAATGTCATACTGTGGAACATTCCAGGCAGAACAATGATGTAGCTAGCAGGTGCGCACACCTCCTATCAAGTTACGTAGTGCACCTTTAACATTTTAATTATTTAAATTATTAGACTGTGCTAAGGATTAAGCATACTTTTTCCGGTATACTGATTACGATTTAAAACCTTTACTATCTAATGTTACACTGTTGTTGCACGGTCCCATATTATCTATAGCCTTGTCTGGAGACCTTAGCTAGTATTGTCACCCGTATTCTCTCATGTCCACCCCTGTGCCCTATGATTTCCCCTAGTTCCTCCTCATTAAAGACGCCTATATCTCACATTGTCACAGGCAGGATCTTGGCTTTGCTGAGACCCCGAAGTGTGTATAATGACAGGTGATGGCAGGTGCTATTCCAGGCACACTCGTCCCTGGCCGTGTCATCAGATGAGAGGGGAGGTCATAAATCTGTGGACCCAGGGGAGAGCACGTGCTGGCAGACAGGCGAGACCATGTACAGCCCTCTAGGACAATGGCCAATTAGATTAGAGTGAACTGCACACGTACCATTTGTATTTTTTATGACAACTTTGTGGTAGCAGTAGTAGCGTATCAGTATATGAAATGTAACAAGATACAAAAAATTCAAACTCTGTTGTGATATCATAGGGAAGACTTCTAATTTAATATTTTGATATTAAAAATCCTTTTTTATTTCAACAATAGAAGGTTGTTGTCAACTGTGTTTATTGCACTACACAACTTAGAATGTTTTTGGGGCTTTTTGTTTTCTCCATTGTTGGTGAACAAAATTCACAAATTAGGATCTTGCTTCAGTGTTGTGGTGCAACATTAAACAAAGAAGAATAATATAAACTGTGATCAAATAAAAAAAAAAAATTAGGGTAAATAAGGAAAAATAGACTATACCAAATGTAGAGAGCCTCCTCATGCTTGTGTTCTTGGAAATGTTGTTCCTTTAGCTGTAATCCTGCACAGTATGACATGAAACATATTTATCTCCATGGAGAATGTTCCAGAGTGTGGTTTTAACTTTCTAATTCTTTGGAATAATGCAGCTGATGTGCCACCTCCATAAAGTTGTACCTGTACCATTAAATCAGTAGTAAATTGTAATGTTTTTCCACATTCCACACTATTTCATCATTTTATCATACTCCTTTCATATGAAGCTTAACTAAAACAAACTGATCATAGTCTTCTTTAACAATCTTTTGATATATTTTTTGTCTTCAGGCTTCTTTTAAGTCTCTTATGACATCCAAACTTTTAATAACCTCTCAATAGTTTATGGAAATGCACTCATTTGCATTTTCAATTATACATCTGAACTTGTTTTACAGCTATGGAAATCCAACTCGAGCCCTCTTTCCCCTCGCCATTACACCCTTCCCCTCCTCTGTCTTCCCCCATGCTCTAGTCAATCTATTTTTCCATATCACAGTCATCTCCCGTCACAAGCTGTTTGTAGTGTTAAATCATCCCACAGAATCGACAAGTTTTACTTCATTAAGTAGTGCAGAGGAGAGCGCCACAGCATCACTGGAGAGTTAGGGCTAAGAGGCTGTCCTCGTGGGCTCTATCAATAACCATTAAGAATCTTCTCTCATTAGAGCGAATCTCCGGGGCCCCCCAGGCTTGAGAAATGGCCCGTGCCGTCTTATGTGATGGAGTGTGCTTAGATGGCATCACCGCTGTTTGGAAATGCGAACGGCAATAGTTATTTCCCCCCGTCTGTGATTTGCAGCCAGTGTACACACAGCCTTATTCTCATTTGCACTCTTTGCTTAATCAAGAAGAACCTGGCCTCCTATCAGCAGCTTCCAGGTTGCTCTCTGCTCCTCTCATTCACAGCGCACAATATTTTCTCACACAAGCACACACCTTAAACCCGTCCATGGAAGACCTGAGCCACTGCAGCTTCCTAATTCATATGGTATTTATATTTTATCAGGTCCAGGCTCCAACAGCAGGTGGAGTGAAATGAGTCAAAAAGTTGAAAAATCTTATCTCAGGAATGTGTCAACACTTCAGTTTAATAGAGTATTGTAATAATTTATGATGAACTTTTTCCTCGATATTCTGGAGTTTCATATTGATATTTTATCAATATTCCTCGGGGTGTGAAGGTAAATGTAGGCACTGATCTGTCTGAAGCTCTTTAATCTGAGCTTTGTTTTAACTTAATCTGACCAGAAAGATCTCACTTGGTTGGAACTACAACAGGTGAGCTGGTTTGTGCTGTTAAAAAAAGTCTTTCACATGTAAAATTACAGTCACAAGTTTTTGAGTTATTCACTTTCATCTTTTTTGTCTCATAAACAGGACCATGAACGCTTGTGTTGATCACAAACTCTTGAAAATGTGTTGTTTAAATCCATTTTGTAGTTTTTCTTGAGTTTATAGACTACAAAAACTTTTTAGTGGTAATTGCCGAACATTCCTCCAATAGTGATGCATGTAGAACATAACCAGAGTGATTTCACTGCAAAGTATCAATAGGCCAATCCTGCTCACAGCGTGGTACCACTGCTACAGCTTGTAATTAAAATTAGAGTGTACATTTAGTAATTCCTGGTTTTATTTATTTCTTTTTCAGTCAGTCTGCTCCTTATCAAACTGTTATTAAACAAAATCTTAAGGGTATAGACATAAATAACAAATAATAGTGGACTTGGTAAACAGAAAAAAAATAATTATTGCAACATGCAGCACTAAAGACGCCCTTAATGCCTTTGTGCTGGTCCCAAGCCTGGTAAATGGAGAATATTTATTCACCTCACTTCATCCTTAGAAGCAGCCAAGTTCAACCTTTCAGCATTAAGGAATTCCACTGCGAGGTCTTAAACTCATTACCGTAGTCCATTTCTCCACAACCTTCTTTTTTCTTTTTCTTGAAATGATGACTCTGGAGCTGTGTGAACGCTGCAGCATTTTCAGCCAAGAACTGGAAATTGGAAGTAAATCAGAGCAAAGACTTGTGTGTGTTCCTTAGAGAGAGGCCAAAACGGGAACCAACTGACAGAGACAGAAGTCATAGAGCATCTACCATCACGCTTGGCCCCTCCGCTCTCTCCTCTGGGGCATTCAGCATTTTTTGGCCAAGACCGATGGCTTTCTAGGACTATAGCAGGAAAACTTTTTATCCCAAGACAGAGGGGACATTAGTAAGATGAGCCTTGTCCTTTTCTATCACTGCTATCAAAGTCCATATCTCCTCTTACACTTTTTTTAAAGCACAAATGTCCCATCTTTCCATTGTGTTTCTGGTGTCCATCCATTAATCTGATCAGCTACAAACAGAAGGAATATTAGCACAAGCCAGTCTGGGAAACTGGCCATGTTTAGTTCATTTTTTTCCGAGCAAGTATTTCTCCTTGACACTGTACTTTTGGACATCATGTTGTATAAACTATGAAAATCCTGTGTTGATTAGACATGCAAAACAAGGCAAGGATCTGTCATAATTTGTCATAATCTTTGTTTTAAAATGCCTCTCTTGCTAGCCAGTGATGCTGGTACTCCATCTGCTGGTGCACATAAGAGGGAAGCAGTTTAAAAGTACAGGCAATATTAGCTCAGTTGGTAGAGCGTTTGTCCACTGATCTGAAGGTTGGCATCATTAGTTGGTGGTGCGATTTCATCTGCCTCGAATGAATCTTCAAGGGCAAGAACCTTAGCCCACCTTATGCCTAGTGTCTGCTTACACTGGTGTATGAATGTGTGTGTGAATGGGTGATTGCTTCCTTGATGTAAAGAGCTCTGAGTGCCTTGAAGGTGGGAAAGCGCTATTTAAAACTGTGACCATTTACCAAAAATACCATCTGCTTTGGCATCAAAGTTGGTTAACTGTGCAATTTATAGCAGTAGCTCTATATTATAACAGTTAAACACTCACAGAAGCCAGTCATACGGCTCAAAATTGGACCTATGAAGATGTATATGCATGGCAACTTGCAGATCATAAAGATAAATGAAGTTGAAGTTTTTCAGTGGGGTTTTTGGAAAGGCCAAGCTACATTTAAGCTGTAATTGTGAATAATAGGCCGAGAAGACCAAGTAGCAGGTCAGTGTGTAATAATGATGCAGTGTTCATATGGCATCTAGTTTGGAATCAGGTTTCGGAGATGTGAAGCACTTTCAAACACATTGCGTTCAAAGTTGTTGAAATGGGGTTTACTTCACTAGACTTGTCGTTGTATTATCGTAATAGCGCTTGAATTAGTGATGCAAGAAAGTAGCAGAGTCAACACAGTCATTTATGCTATCAAGTCGAAACTGCAGAGTCAGGTTCTCAAACTGAGCATTATGAAACAGGACTGCGATTTTGCACCAGCTGCTTCTCCTCTCAGCACTTAAACAATGACACATTTACTGGATGTCGCTGTGATGCTGCAAGACACAGAGGAGGGACACTTTTTGACTCTTCCCCAAAATGTACACCAAGAGCGTCAGCAGAGCAGCAAACGGGGTGTTCACGCGACTGTAGTGACTTTAGAAAACATATTTTGAAAGAGCATCAGAAGTTTATTTTGACACCGCCTGCCCATTTCCTGTCTTTTACCTTAAAAGCCTGGAGACTATCCGTTGACACTGCAAAATTAGAACTTATTTTGAGCAGCGCATTGCGTCAGGACAGTTGTCAGACCCGTGTATGACACTGCTGGTGTAAATTGTCCGACCGGTTAAAATGGAAAGTCAAGCGCTGCTGCTCGTGTGCTGTGCTCCTGCTTTGGTGTAAATTGGGGGTTTCTCTCCTCAAACTGCCCTGACACAGATCTGCTCAAACTACCTGACCAGTCCTCCTGTTAAACTGCACTGAAACCTTTGACTGAGACACAAAGGCCACTGAAAAGCGTAAATGTTTCTGCAACAAAACGTGAATTTCCCTTGCGATCAGTAAAGTATCTCTCTCTTTATGCAGACCACCTAGGTGAAGTCTATTTAAGCCTGAAATTGAATTGGCAACTTTCTGGCTTGTGGGGAAACTAATCAGAAAACTTCCCATGACATACCATTGTGTAGATGATAGTTGTTCCCTTGCATCTTGCACAGCTTTGCCTTCTTCTGTTTAATTGGTAGAGTCAATATTTTGGAATGATTTATATTTTTGCACATTTGAATTTCATATTGCATTACCAGCTGATACACACGGGCCCTGTGCTGGTGTCACTTGTTCATATATCATTGTCCTAACAGTCCCAGGGCTGAACATGTATCTTCTCCACGGGGCTCTGCAGTGAGAGCACCGAAAGGGGAGGGGGCAGCGATTGTCCATCATCAATAATACATCCACTGCATTAAAACCCATGAATAAGTAATGGGTGGGAAAAAGCCTTAGTCTCCAAGAATGAGACTGCTGTTCGCACGCAGACATGACGCAGTGATCTTTTACTCCAGGCCGCCTACGACATAGAAGGATAGAGAAGAACAAAGAACTGTATGAATGTATAAACCACTCCCTGACACTTTTGGTATGAAGATTTTCTGTCTGTGCTTAGCCTTCATCCCATTTTATCCCAAAGTAATGGCTTTTTCCGGCAGGCAGAATAAATAAGTTATTACATCCGTGTGTCCAAAGGCTTTAAAAAGAAGGTCTGAATATAAATAGTTCATTTGCCTCCCATGGCGCTGGCTTCACTTTGTGTCATGTCAATATGTTTGTAATTACATTTTTATACATATAAGCTTGAGGACGAGCGGCGGGATTGTTCTGGTTGAGTGCATGATGAAATTGGCTCTGCCCCTGATAGCAAATGTGTCAGGTTGTGAAGGAAGGTATGAATTCACAATGTTGTAGTTTTAGACAACAATGAGATTCAAATAGACACGCTAATTCGCCCCGCGTGGAAATGATTGATGGCAATGCTTCAAAGACGTTGCACATACTAGTTTGTAGTTGTTACCATGTCAGCGTTGTGAGCTTCCCGTCCTCCACAGTTTGCAGAATATCTCCACCCCCTTTTCATGCTAAAGCTGTAGGCCTGTCATGATAACACATTT